>CAUYQV010107319.1:0-14633 GCA_963574575.1 Galagoides demidoff
TAATAAAGGAATTGCAGGGTCAAAAGGCAGATCTATTTTTAGTTCTCTAAGTGTTCTCCAACTGTCTTTCCAAAAGGAACATATTAGTTTACATTCCCACCAGCAGTGTAGGAGTGTTCCCTTTTCTCCACATCCACGCCACTCATCTCTTAATTAGAATTAAAAAAGATTCTACTTTGGCCAAGCTGTGCCCTATTACATTTTGCAACCTAAGCACCTCACTCTTGAGGAGAATTTACTTTCAAGGGTGTACATTGCATGGTTGACACCTGAGAGTTTGTGCCTCATTAATTTTGCAACCTTGGCACTTCAAATACCTCATATTACTCTTAGCCCTGCTGCCAGCTACTATTGGGATATGATACATTGGAGGGGGTCAGTGATAAGTGGGGAAGAGAGTGGTGCTAAATAGGGATAAAGAAGTATGTGTATGCAGAACCCATATGAAAAGGGGGCCTTGTAATTATATTAGGAAGCTTGAACTTTATCCTGAGGGTTATGAGAAATCATTAAAATTTTTATAAAATAAGAGAATGTTGTGTAGAATTTCATTTGAATAAGATAATTTGGTTGGTGATGAATAGAGAATTGAAGGGGACTAAGGTTTAACAGTGCAAACCAGTTAGAAGTGAATACAATCAATTCAGGTGAGAGATAATGATCACCAAGATTGGCATAAATGTTGGCAATGGGATGGAGGGAAGTAGAAATGTTTGGAAGATTTAGGGGAAGTAGGATCAGCAAAACCCAGTAGTGAATTAGATGAAGATAATGAGGTAAAAATTACTGAATATATCAACCAAGTTTTTGATTTGTGCAACTGTGTATATTGTGGTATCATGTCCTGAGAACTGGGAACAATGGAGGAATAAGTTAGAAGAAAAGATTATGATTTTAGCTTGGATATATAAAGCTGCTTAGTAAACAGTTAACTGTATATATAGATCAGGAATATAAAAGTGAAATATGCTGGAGATATAGAATTGGAAACTGTAGTGTTTAACCCATGAATCATACTTTCTCGTAAGACTGTGTCAGCTGAGAAGAAGGCCTGGGAAAGAGCCTCAGTGAACGCCAGGATTAAGATTTTAGGAATAAGACAAGAAGCCAGAAAAATATGAGAATGTTTGTCTAGGAATATAAGAAATATACACAGAATCCTAACCTGCAAAAAACTCATCAGGTACCTTATAGAAATATGGTGTTTAGACATTCATTCCTCCTTATTTAGCTCTTGGCCCTCATTATGAAATGTGAAACCTTACCTGACTCAAATTCATTTTTCCTAACCTATTTCTTCCTTCATCTTTTCACTAGTCTTCCATATATATGTATTTACTTTCTAGAGACAGGGTCTCACTTGGTTGCTCAGGCTGGGGTATAGTGGCACAGTCATCGCTTATTGCACCCTCAAACTCCTGGACTCAGATAATCCTCCCACTTCAACCTCACAGGTAGCTAAGAGTACAGATGTGCCCCACCATGCCTGGCTATTTTTTTCTTCTAATGTTTAATCCTTTTCTTCTGGTCCTGACCTTGTCTTTTATGTTTTGTTACTTACAGTACCCTTCAGGATTACATCTAAATTTCCTACCAGGTTTTCTTAACTTACACAGAAGGGAATCGGACAGCTCTTTCACCAAGTACTATGCCACTTGAGCAACATTCCATTATTATTAGAAGGTTACTTGAAGATAAGAATTGGATTACTGCTGTCATAGTCCCTTTGGCCAGTTCACTACAAATCTGCCTGACCAAACTCATCTCTGTGAACACATTTTCCTGAAATATTACCAACAGGCAAAGTAGAATGACAGTTGCTTAGCTTATATAAGTAAATTGTATTAAATTATATCTGAATTATATATAAAGTAGAGAGTGTTAAATATTGAAGAACATCAACAATTCTAAATATGCTAAAACAAAGAGAGAGAAAATAGCATATGTATGAATCATGGTTTAATGAGGTATCCAAGAGGGCACTACAACTTCATACAATTTCCTTAAATTTTCTCTTTAAACTTGTATCTGGGTTAGTGAAAAATGCTCTGAAAAAATCTAACTTCTGTATCTAGCCTTTCTCAGTGGGATCCTTCTTTGTAGGAAGGTCAAGTTCTAAGAGAAGCTGAAAAGGATGGTTGGTGCAGAAGCTACTGATTTAAGGTTTAGCCAAGTCTGTCTTCTACATATGGTTAATACCTTTTGAAAAGGTACAACTTAGTATAGTGCACCAACATGAGGATCAGGACAACTTAATTATACTTCTTGTATTGGCTGTAACTCATTTTTTGAATTTAGGATATTTGCTGCTTCAATTAGGGCCTCGATTTCTCTACTTATGAGAGGAAAAAGTTGAAATATCAGACTAAATTATTCTAAAATCTTTTCTGGGAGTTCTGAACACGGTGTTTTGTCATATAAATATTGATATAGAATATTAGAGCTGAAATAAAATGCATAGAATAGGTGTTTCCTCTAAAACGACCTGACCCAGTGGTTGTTTGGCCTTCTTTGAGATACTTGTGGTTATGAGCAACTCATACTTTGCAGAGTCAGCTCCTCCATTAACTGATTAGGTGGCTAACAAGTTCTTTGTTATAAATGGAAGCCTATCTCTTTGTAAGATTTCTTGTGACTCCTGTCAGATGTATATACCTGATTCAAATCCCAGTTTTAATACTCACTAGTTTTGTGAGAGTATGACTATCACTTATCTTCTTTGAGCTCCTGTTTCCTCTTCTGTAATGGATATTTCTGTTCCTATCTCACATGATACTATTATTAAACTGAGATGATAGGCTGTCTACCATAGGCCCATGGTAGAAAAGACTTGACAGAGAATTTCATACTTGACAAGGATCATGAAGAATGGGTTGAAGTTTGCAATAGAGAAGTGTAGGGTAGGGAGGAGGCAGGTAATACAGGCTGGCCCTTTAGGATAGAGGAGCACATGCTGACTATGGGACAAAACTCACACTCAAGTCCTATCTCTGCCATTTACTGGCCATATGAATTAAACATTTCTCATTTTCTCTCTGAGACTCGTTCATCAATAATATGAGGGTTATAGTTCTTTCTTTGTTCATTGAAATCATTATGAGAAAAGTAATTAATGATTGCCAAAGTCCTTGAAAATAATAAAAATTATATTTTATAGCTACTACAATCAGGATATCACTAATATGAGAGGAAACTAGTATAGATAAAATTCAACTAGTATAGATAAAGCTCAAGTTCTGTTTGAACTCAGGGTAAAATCTGTACAGTCAGTAGTTTGTCTTCAGTGGTTCTGACCTTTCCTCTTACTCACTAGTTTTTTTTTTGGCATGAGGAGACTGGTGTCCTGTATCTCTCTTCTCTTCTTTTCTCTTCCCAAAAGTTTCCAGGATAAGCTCTGGATGGTATGGTAATGAGGCCATGGTTTGAAGATTTATATAGGTCCTATTCTCTTTCATAAGGTTTCCTTTTAGAGCTTCATATTTATTATAAAAGGAAAAGACATTATTCCTTTATTAATTTACAAATTACTTGTCCAGCACATAACTTGTGCTTCATATGAGGTGAAATATTTTCAGAAGTTAGGCAATCAGAAAAAATATTAATTTGGGAAAACTAAAGGACTTCTGATTCATTTACTGATTTGTCATTTATTCAATCTTTCATTCATTTCAAAAGGTATCTGCTAGAGGCCAGTCCTGTATTAGGCCACATGTGAGACACCAAGATAACAGTGGTACTTCTTATCTCATCATCTATCAGGCTCATGCTAGTTTTAAATGGTCTTAGTTTATTCTTAGGCATAGCTACTGGGAATGAAACAGCTTGGTATGGTAGCAAGAGAAAAATAATTGAAATAAGATTGTCTTAGATTTATATTAAGTTTGTGAATTCTTGTTATATGAAGTTGGCAAGCTACTTAACTTCCTTTACTCTATTTCTATAGCTATAAAATGGGAGAGACATTATGACATAACATATACGAAAGCACACCACTCAATTCCTGGTACAAAGTAGATGCTTCACAAATGTTATGAGTCATTCTTTTTTTCTTCTTGTGTCTCTTCCATTTGCATATTTCTCTGCTTTGGTATTGAAAACAAAGTAAGAAGTTGCTGGCTAGTGATATTAAACTAAAAGATATTTGCCTCAAGAGCAGTCTTGCAGATGGTCTGAAACAACATTTGCAAAAGAGTGCTATTTGTTTTTCATAATTTCGCATATTCTTTCCAGTTTACAAAATGCATTTACAAACATTATCTCATTTAATCTTCACAGCATCCAGAAGATATGAGGTATTTTCTCAGAACACAATGAAATAAAGCTAGAAATCAATTTCAAGAGGAACTCTCTGGGCTTTACAGATACATCTAAAATAAGAAACCTTCTTTGGAATGATCTTTTACCTTAATGATGAAATCAAGATGGAAATTAAAAATTTTTTTTGAAACAAATGAAAGTAGACACAACATGTCAAAGCCTCTGGGATACAGTTTAAATAGTACTAAGTTGAAAGTTGATAGTGTTAAATGCCTACATCTAAAAGATAGAAAGAGGCTGGGCACAGTATCTCACCCCCATAATCCCAGAACTTTCAGAGGCTGAATAAAGAGGATTCTTTTAGATCAGCAGTTTGAGACCATCCTAGAAAATATAGAGATAC
Source organism: Galagoides demidoff (assembly GCA_963574575.1). Lineage (NCBI taxonomy): Eukaryota > Metazoa > Chordata > Mammalia > Primates > Galagidae > Galagoides > Galagoides demidoff. Next base: position 4,661 of record CAUYQV010107319.1, read on the forward strand.
CATCTCTACAAAAAATAAGAAAAAATCACTCTAGTGTGGTCCCTATAGTCCCAGATACTCAGGATCCCAAGGCAGCAGGATCTCTTGCACCCAGGAGTTCAAGGCTGCAGTGAGCCATGATGGTACCTCTGCACCCCAGCCTGGGTGACAGACTGAGAATGTTGAGAGAGAGACAGAAAGATCACAAATTAACAGACTAGCCTGACCACTCAAGGAACTAGAAAACAAGAACAAACCAAATCCAAGGTAGCAGTAGAAAAAAAATAACAAAGATCAGAGTAGAACTAAATGAATTTCAGGCCAAAAAAGCAATGCAAAGGATCAATGAAATAAAAAAAAAATGTGTTATTTTGTAAGATAAACAGGAGTGATAGACCTCTAACTAGATCAACCAGGAAAGAGAGATTATTGAAATCAACACATCATAATGAAAAAGGACACATTGCAACTGACACCACAGAAATACAAAAGATCATAGGAGACTATTATGAACATCTCTGTGCCCACAAAATAATTTAAATCCTAGACATAGCTCTGAGTTTCCTGGATGCCAAGGTAAAAGCAACACAGTGACTTGTATCATTCCCTTTTATTTTATAAAAGAAAGCAGCATCTTTGATGATTGAGAAAGAAGTTTTTCCTAACTTTCCATTTTAGGAGGGATTATTATACATGTTCCTTTAATAAAGAGGATTTGTATAAATTCATGCTGGATATTTTTAAACTAAGGTTTTACAAAGATATTAGATTTTTTTTAAGGGTTAGCATTTCTGACATCAATCACCTATAAAAGCTGAAGGCTTATGTCCTCGATAATGATACTTCTAATGGTAGTTAAGCTAATAAAACCTAAGTATATTGTTTTTTGATATACATTTTATTATTTAGAGGTCAAAGGTATTGAGAAATATACACTTAATTAGTTCCTCTTATTCTCTTTCTCAAATAATGGCTGTCTTATTTGAGCATTTCACAAGGGTTGAATTGTCTACAACTTCTAAGTTAGTCACTTTGATGAGTGCAGATGTTAGGGTTAATCATACATATTATTTCAAGGATATCTATAGTAAATATTTGATATAGATGTTATCACTCATATATCTAGGACAGAATTTTCAGGTTAATTACTCTTTCTTGGAAAAACATTTTATCTATAGAGGATATTAAAGTGGGGTGTAGTAGGAATAAAATAAATTCCAGGATAGTTACTACATTGAAGATATTATACTTGGAATTTTTTATAAATTACTCTTAATTTTAAAATAATTCTGTGGGGGTAATTGTTATAATTTCCATTTCATGGAGAGATGAGACTAAAAGATGTTAAATCCTTTGCCCAAGGACACACTACTAGAAAGTGTCAGAATTGAGGTTATCCATCCCTGCCTCATATTTCTCCCTATATGGACTCTTTGTCCCAGCCAATCTGCTTTATTAAAAATGAAATTAGAAGGGAAAAATGGATGTGAAAGATTTATTTGGTAAGAAGGCAGCAACTGGAGGACAAACACACAGAGAAACTCAAATCAGTGAGTTCAACTTTTCAGTAGGAGTTTAAATCAAAATTATGAAAAAGGAGTTTGAAATAAATGGTTCAATGACAATTTAAACTTTCTGTGAATTTTCATTTGTACAACCTTTATCTGGTTTAGCAAGAATTACTAATTATTTGTGGTACTTAAGTTCCTTATGAGATGTCAGAAAATGTTTGCTCGTTTTCTTATAAGTGTATGTTGCCAACACTTACACCAAAGTGTATATATTCATAGTGAAATTATTAAAAATAATTTAAAGTGAACTAGCTAAAATATAAATACTCAAAACTTCAAACTCACAGATCATCTAGGTTGGCCTCATTTCTTATTTGATCAGTAAGAGGCTAAGGGATCCAATCATAATCATGAAAGACATAGTCCCTAGCTTCATAATCTTGAATATTGATATTCTTTCTGAAAGATCAAAATCCTCAAACTATAATTCTAAAAAAAGTTAAGAATTCTTAAATGATATTTGTTTACATATTTAAAAGGGAATTATCTGAGAAACATATAAAAATATAACAGAACACTTCATAGGCACTTTTCATAATAAAACAGGCAATAATAACATCCTTATTTTGGCATGTATAAACAGTCACAAAGACATAACAGTTATGAGCAGATAAACTATGTTCATAAAGAAAAAGGTGAAAATAATAAATGTGTAAAGACATATCAATGTGTTTGTTAATTGTGCACACTCATCTTCACAACTGTGGTTATCAGAAATACCATGATGAACAACAACTTAATTCTTTTGATGAGCTCAATCAAAAATTGTGATGAATCACCATTGCATATGCCGTCACCCAAAGAGCCAGAATCTTGCGAAGATTTGTCTTTCACAAATGAATACATACACAAAAAAGTCTCTTTGTTTACTGAGGAAGTTTCAATGTTATCATGTATATGCACAATGCTTACACACAAAGTCTGTGTTGTAATAATATATTTTTGTGGGGTCAAATTTGTAAAAGTACATATAAACAAATCAATCATAACTCTCTAAAAGCCTCTGCACAATTTATACCTCCAGTATTGGAAATTATGCAAAGATAATTCACACAGCACAATGAATTATTTAAAAAATGCTTAAAAATTAAAACAGTGAAAAAACTGAAAAGAAAATTTGAAATATAAAAATGTAATTACTGGAGTAGATTATGCACAATTGCACAGAGACAATCCTTTAGAGCTGGCCTAACATGATGCAGCTAGCCTGAGATTGTGATTTTGGGGATTTTATACTTTAGGAATTTTGATCTTTAAGGATTTTGATTTGGGGGGATTTCAACATTTGAGATAATGGCATTCGGGATTGTCTTTCTGGATTCAAATGCAGAGGCTGATACCCTGTGAGATTAAGTGACTTGACTAAGGTTTCACAGTGACTAGAAGTAAAACAGGGACTAGGGCCCAGTCTATCTGAATTCCAATCCAATACTTCCTATTAAAACAATCCAGAGACTTTTATAATACAGTCGTCCTTTGGTATACATGAAGTATTAGTTCAGGACCCTGCTATATACCAAAATCTTCATATACTCAAGCCCCATGAATACTGTATTTTTTTTTTTTTTTTGAGACAGAGTCTTACTTCTTTGCCCTTGGTATGGTGCTGTGGCGTCATAGCTCACAGCAATGTCAAATGCTTAGGCTCAAGTGATTCTCTTGCCTCAGCCTTCAAAGTAGCTTGGACCACAGGACCCTGCCACGCCGGGGTATTTTTAGAGACTTTAGAGATGGGGTCTCACTGTGGCTTAGGCTGTCTCCAACCTGTGAGCTCAGGCAGTCCACCTGCCTTGTTTTCCCCAAGTGCTAGGATTACAGGCATGAGCTACAGTGCCGGCTGAATACTGTATTTGTGATCCATGTTTGAATGGAAAAAATCTCCAAATAAGTGGACCTGTGCATTTCAAACCCATGTTGTTGAAGGTCAACTGTAATTTTATTTGTCTAAACAATTTTCATATTAAATGTTATTTAAACTTGCAATTGCTTATTCTGATTAGCTTAGTGTTTTACAGTGTTAGAGTCCAATCATTGTGCTTGAATTTTCGGACTTAAGGAGATGAAATTGAAAAGCATCATCTTAGATAAAAGGATTTCATATAGTTGGCATAAAGTCCCCCAAAATGAGGACTTCTAGGGGAAAGCAACATATCTCAATTTTTAAAAAAAATTTTCTACACTTATCTTATAGCCTGGTTGAATTTTGGTTGAATGAATAGATGAATGAATGAAGTCTGAATGAACCATAAATCTATTCAATATTAGAATTGAAAAAGACCTTAAGAAATCATCAGGTCCAACTCTTTAACTTCAAAGATAAGAAAACTCTGTAAAAAAAGACAGTATATGGCTTAAAGTCATACAAACTAAAAATAAAACATGTTAATACACATTTTATTGCAAGAAAACTTTCCCTTCTCAGGCCATAGTCAGACTTCACAGTAATCCTACATTGCACACCTCCAGAGAATACTATTCACCTCATAGTGGAGATGAATGGTATTTTCTTTTCACAGTGTGTAGTTGTACACAGTGGCTCAGTACATGAGGTACATATTATTGCCCCTGTTTGATGAGAGAACAGGCAAAGGGGAAGTGACTTATCTGAGATAAAGACAAATTATCTGAAGCAGAACAAGTCTTGGACCCCTGCTATCTGACAGCTCAGTACTTTTTCTTATAGTACTCCAGGCCAAAATATTTCATTTCATCCTTTCTGCCTGAACCCGTAACACATTCTAAACAACTTGAAAAGTAGAGACCCAAGCTCACACAACGTTCATATTTTTATTTCTGAATCTTCCTATCCTGGCTTTCAACCCTTTTTCTACTTTCCCGTTTCTACCTTTGCCTTTTCCTTATGTCTCATGCTACATTTCTAACTATAGCCTTGGCTCACCTTCCTCATAAGTTTTCCTTTACCTTTGGCTGCCTTCCCAATTTAACCCCATTCTCTGTCACCTCCTGCCTTAGTTTTCTTCCACCTCAGCACATCCCTTTGCTCCCGTGACTGCCTATTGGATATGATATCTTTTTTCTTAAGACTTAGTAGTGGGATTTTTCTTGCATGTTCCTCTGATTTTTTTCCCCTTCATTTTGAACCCTTCTTTGAGAATAATCTTGCCACCTAGCGCAATTTCCTTCTCTGCACACTATCTCTAGGTGATTCATCTTTGCCTGTTACAGGGGTGTGCACACTGACACCTACACACACAGGTGAATCTGCTCCACTTATATATTTTAATTATGCATTTAGTTAGAAGTAATTAAGCTTTTCTGTGACTAGGCTGGGAAGCTAGTTTTAAAAATCCATGCTGTTTCAGACATCCCATATGTGGTTTGTGCTACCCTGGTATGCAGAGTTAAGAAGGAGCCTCTGGTGTAGTTAGATTAATTAATAGAAAGAGAATAAACTTAATGGAGCCAGAAAAGTGCAAAAAATGGTGCTTTCCCCTCCATATCTCATGCAGACAGAATGACCATCCTGGGATTGCGGCAGGGGATAGCAATTGCATTTTAATTACAGGGCTGATGATTTCAGTGCGGCACCAGATGGGAGGGCCATTTTAGAGAGAGACCCACTCATTGCCTCTGTCGATTTTCCCTCTGATGCCGCTTAACAAAACCCTACAGCAGATAAAAGTGATGAGGTTGCATTCTGATCCACTGGATTTTATTCTCTATTCTACTGTGTGACTTGTGAGTTTAATCAGATCTTGAATCCTATGAAAAAGATGGTCCTTCAGGCACCTCAACAAGTGAAGGAGGAAAGACAAGACTGAAGAAAAGGAAAGATTCTTACTCTTTATCATCCTTTTGGTACTTTATGGCCTACAAAACACTTGTTTCCATTATATCACTTAACTATTATAAAAATTCTCTATGTGAGGTATCAGTATCTTCATTTTAGTAAAAGGGAAATTAAGATTAGGATATTTAACTTTTCTAAATTTAACATTGTCAGTGAATCATTTATGATAAAGAGTTATTTGTTCTCTAGCAATATAAAAATATTGAATTATGAATCTAGAAGCCCTAAGTCATCTCATCTCATTTGATGCTAAAGGAAAATAAGACTCTAGTTGTTTAATGGAGGCTAGTAAGGGATAGTTAGAAGAGCATAGGCTTTGGGACTAGTCCCAGGGCAGTTTACCTCTATATATGCATCTTGGCAGTTTGGCAGAAAGTCCACTGTCCAACCTTCATTCTCCTCTTCTGTAAAGTGCAAGGTTAAGCTTGATGATGAAATAGAGATTCTGCTAGTCTTGAATCCTCTGCTGCTCTTGCCCCAGATTTCTCTTCATGCAGGGCAGAAGTCTTTCTTCTATACCTCCTATGGATTATAGTGGCTCTTTTGGGGAGAATCCAAATTCTATAAAATGATTCTAAAGAAGGTAGACTAGAAAGGATGAGTCTTAATTAAAATGAAGAAAGGCCAAACTCTTCAGGAATTTAATTAAAATGAACAAAGGCCAAACTCTTCAGGAATTTTTAGAATTTTATCACACAGGAAAACAGAACACTTGGAAGCCACTATTTACCTAGAAATTGAAATAATTGAGACAAATGAATCTGGGAGTGATGTGAAAATTTCATTCTCAGACATAAATGCTACTCCACCTTGCCAAGCTCAGGAACTTAGGTCTGAAGCATAGAAATGAATCACTGGACATCATCTTTACACTCTTTTGCTTTCATCTTTATCGTTTGATTTAGCAGTCTTTGTCCCTCAAGAACTACCTTCACCATTTTCTCCTTCAAAGAAGGATTTTTTTTTTTAAATCATTTTACTATAACTTGGTACTTTGAGCGGGACAAACAGCAGACATTCACAGCTGTCAGGGCTTTGATTTAAAAGAAAATTATTTGTTTTAATTATACAGAATGATTCATGGCTTATGCAAATGTGTGATTTCTTGCCAGACCACCTCTTTGTGGCTCTAGTCCCTTTAGTTTTTAGTTAAATGATTCTTTAGTTAAGTGATTCTATACCCTGTACCATTCCTTATCTCCTATGAGCCTCACTAGAGCCTATAAAGTAGGTTAAGGCAGCTCTTATTTTGACAGTTTTACAAATAAGAAAACAGGCTCTAAGAAGGAAAGTGACCTGTGCAAGGCCACTTAGTATAAGAATTATAGGAATCCAGAGAGAATGATTTATAATTTTTGGCACCTAGAATAAGCCTACTTGTGTGCACATGTGTGTGTAATGGTGGAATAAGAAATGTAATGAGGGCCTGGGATTATTGTTTCCCTATATGAAAGGATGGAAAAGAGATTATATTTTATCAAAATGGCTTTACAGTTTATTTACCTGACCCAGAGCCTGGCATTCCACTTATGCCAGTGCTCTTTGTGAAAGAGGCTTATGTTGATGTGTTACTTTTTATTCATTCATTTAGCAAGCCTTATTTAAAACCATTCCAGCAGCTGGTATTGAGCTAGGTACCAGGAGAGGAATAAATGGTGGTAGTTTGGGGGAATGGAGAAATGTTATACAATCAACAGTTACTTATGGTCTCTTTCATCATGGAGCCCATTTATTGACATATTTGACCTTTCATGTTCAAGCTATCATAAATTACCCCATAAGCCAATGAAATTATTTTCATTCCTGGATTGGATATCACCTACAAGCCTTCCTTCGTTTTCCCCTCTGCTGATGTGTGCCTATGTTATATTACTAGATGTTGAGTTATTTGAAATCAGAGACATGTTGTTCTATCTCTTGTCCTCAAACAAATAAAATCCAATAATCCAATGATGTCACCTTTGTCGTTTTCTCTTAAAGCATCCTCCATTCTTGCCCTGGTGTAGTTTCCCTTTGTTTCTAGAGTCAAAGAAGGTGTAAGCAAACCTAGAATCTCTTCTTCAGTTTAAAAGTATCACAAAGGCTTCCTCCACTATTTGTAGTCCTTGCAAAATATTCCTATCTCTGACTTGTCACTTCCTCATAGATAAAGAAGAAATATATATTAATGTCAACATAGTGTAATGTTAGGTGAATCATTCTGTAAAGACACAATAATCTCTACTTCTTTGGCTATAATTGTAATCAAATGAGAGCATATATTACTAACCATTATTTCAAAATTTATCCTGGGTTTCAGCTCCTCCAGGAAATTAACCTGACCCTTACCTTCTATGCTTAGTTGCCCTCTCAGTTTTTCAGAGTTCCATGGTTTCCCTCTGTTGTATATGTATGACATTATATTCTCTGATTTTTATCTTTCTCTTCTATTACATAATGAAATTTTGGATTATCTCTTGATAATATTTGTATACATTAGTATTTATCCAATATGTGTTTATTGCAACCCTTCTATGTGCAGCCACTCCCAACTGCTAGGAGTAAGACCAACACAGCCTCTGCACTCAGGAACTAATAGTGCTTAGCTTAGGTCTTAGGTATAGCATAAAGTGAATGAATGAATGAAAATGGATGTTAAAATAAATGAATGTTTTTGGAAACTGTATGGCTTAGATACATTATTTATACTTAGTGCACACAATTGAAATGAGGATTAGATGTAATGTCAGCTCTAATCTTCTCAGAATCTTATCAGGTCTTTAAATTCATAATGTGGCCCTCCCCTGGCTTGTTATTTGTTTATTGTCTGAGAGTCAGGTTAGACAATCCCATTCCTAATTATTCTCAATCTCCTTAATATCTTTATTTACTGATAAACTTTGACCTATGTGTGAGAGAAAGCCTCAGAAAATAGCAAAAGAGAAGAATAAACATCTTTTTTCATCTTAAAAGAGAACTAATTTTCTTTGAAGATCTATGAGCAATAAAGGGAAACTTCATGGGCACTAAGGTCTTGGGTTCCTAAATTTTGTGTGAAAGAAAGTGAGCAGTGAGTTACGTTTTTCCAGTTCAAATTAAAAAGTAAGTTGGTCATATAATTCATCCTCCAAACCTAAAATTTTTGAATGAGGGAGTACTATTGATAGTTTTGCCAGGATAATTTGCATAAAGTAAGGCTGTCCCTACCAAACCAGGATACTTATGTTCTTCATAGTAATAGGGAGGCAGCATGGTATCAATCATGGCCTAGGATTAGGCTAAACTGGGATGAAATCCTGACTCTGAAACTTAATGTAACCTTGGGCAAGTAAGTAAATACATCAGTTTCTCTACTTATGCTACTGAACCTATCTGAAATTCTCCCAACCAGTGGAATATCATTGGTTGGGAGAATTTCATTTGCTTTCTGTCATTAGTTGCTATAATCTTTCCTTGAAATTTTTGTCTTCTGAATTTTACATCTCCAGCAGCTTGAATAAAAATGAACTTTAGGAGCTATGTGGGACGCTGAGGCGAGAGGATCACTTGAGCTAAGAGTTTGAGTTTGCTGTGAGCTATGATACTACCACATTCTACTGAGGGCAACAAAATGGGACTCTGTCTCGAAAAACAAAAAAGTGCACTTTAGGATTAGTTTATTCTCAAATGATTTTTTCATGCTGGCTTTTTGAATAGGCAACTAAATCAAAATGCCCCAGATAATCTTGATGATTACTAACAAATTTTGGAACACCTGTGGACTGTTCATGTTCTAATTTAAAAATCTGAAATAACCAGTATGAAAGACAGTGAACTTGAGTACTATCTTAACTCTGATTTTATTTTGTTACATGATCTTGGGGAAAAACTGTCTCCTTATAGATCACAATTGATACATGAGACTGAATTTAATAGATACTACTCCCTCTTTGATTCTGTGTACAAAGTTTGAAAAGTATTTTAAATCTTCCCCACCCAGTCCAATTAATAAAATTTTTTTTTATCTAATTGGGCACATTTGAGGATACTGTAACTTTTTTCATTATTTCATTTATGGACAAACTCTGACATAAAAGAAAATGAGAATTTTAGTGGGAATATATCATAAACTTTATTGCCTTGAAATCATGTGAACAATGTTATTTTATTTGTTATATTGTTTTCCTTACTGTTAGCTAAAGATGATTGAAGGAGATGAAGTAGGGTAGAGTGGAGAGGGATGAGGCTCTTATTTAGAAAAATTTCTTATCTTTTCAAAGAACCAAATTTCGTTTTATTAATCTTCCAAATGGTTTTTTTTTTTTGGTTGTCTTTATTGTTCTTGATTTTATTTAGTTCTGATCTAATTTTAAATATTTCTTTTCTTCTACTTGGTTTGGGATCGGATTGCTCATCTTTTTTCATTTCCTTGAGATAATTCAGTAGATAGTTGGCTTGCACTCTTTCAGATTTCTGGGTATGGGTATTTAATGTATTAAATTTCCCTCTTAGGACTATTTTTGCAGTATCCCACAGATTTTGATTAGCTTGTATCTTCATGATCATTTTTTTCAAGAAAGCTAATGATTTCTTTTTTTATCTCCTCCTTGACCCAGCTATCATTCAGTAAAAGATTGTTTATTTTCTGTGACTT
>CAUYQV010107322.1:0-25205 GCA_963574575.1 Galagoides demidoff
ATCGCATTACAACAAAGATATTTGTATCAGAATGTTCATTGCAGCCCAATTCATAATTGCCAGGTCATGGAAGAAGCCCAAGTACCCATCGATCCACGAATGGATCAACAAACTGTGGTATATGTACACCATGGAATACTACACAGCCATTAAGAAGGATGGAGACTTTACGTCCTTCATGTTCACATAGAGCTGGAGAATGTTCTTCTGAGCAAAGTATCGCAAGAATGGAGGAAAAAGTATCCAACGTACACACCTTTATTATGAAACTAATTTATACCTTTTATATGAAAGCTATAACCAAATAGCCTAAGAATGTGGGGAGGGGGGAGGGAGAAGGGAGGGGGTAATGGGTGGAGGGAGGGGGATTGGAGGGACCATTTTTGAGGTCTATCTTACAGGGGTACAAGTGAAACTGTCTAAGAGTAGAATCAGAACGTTTTAAAACAATAACTGAGAAAATGACATGAAGGCTGTGTTGATCGGTTTGATGGAAGTATCTCGGATTGCATGTGAAAACCCCACACTATACCCCAGAAGTGAATTAATGTACATAGTTACCATTCAATAAAAAAAAAAAAAGAAAGAAAGATGAGAGCTAAAGAGAGAAAAAGACTTGGACAAAGACGTAAACTTGTTGCAGAACTGGTATCAAAGGTACATCTCCTGAAAACCAGTTTTATTCTATTTTCATCACACTACACGTATTTTCTTCCTGTATTTATTCAAGGCTCAAAACAGGGAACGGTGGGTAGAAGTGAAGGCAAAGTTATTATGAAAGGTTAGAAGGAAAAACCTGGAGTGCTGTGAAATAACCTAGAGGTGTAAGCAAGGATCCTCTGAGCACTTTTAAGTTTCATGCCATGATATTGATTCCTGAAATACAAGTGGGCTAAAATGTCTTAAGCTCTAATGAGAAATAATCATTACAAGTTATCCGGATTTTTTTGTTTAATTCCCCCCTACACACAGACAGACACACACACACGCACACACACAGTCACACAAGCCAGGAAGAGACTACAGCACTGTAGATTTTTAACTCCAGAGAAAATGGTGATTGTGATCATCTACAGCTGGCCAGACTGTTAACCAGGCAAGTGGGCTTCCTAAGGAGAGAACTTTGAAAAGCCTCAGTCTGACTCTACCACGAACTAGTAGGAAAGGTCTCAGAATGGGGTCCCAACAATAATACATCGACATCAGCCTGAGATTAAGTAAATGTTAATCATTTCTTAAAGAACCAAAATGTACATGGCATTTGAACTATAGAGCTGAACTACAATTGATAGCAGAAGAGAAGTTATTTTGTGAAAAATCAAGTGAAAGGGTTTTATCTTTCATTAATTCAGAGGAAATTTTTTGAAATGTTTAAAAGTATAAATATCCCCATACTACTTCCCACAGAGGTTTCTGTACTAGTCTGCAGGTGGGAAGAGCTGAAGGGGATGGGTTAATTCACACCTAACCTAACGGGCACAATGCACGCTATCGGGGTGATGGGCACACTTATAACTTTGACTGAAACTATACAAAAGCAATATATATAACCCAAACATTGGGACCCCCATAATATTTTGAAATAAAATTTTAAAAATGAAGTGAAAATTAAAATCATCATTAAAAATATAAAATATCAATACTGACAAGGCCATTGTTATTGCTTTTTGTCAAATATGTTTTTGGATTCAACAATATTAAAATTCTTCCCTCTTGAGGGTGAGAACTTGTTAAAGTACATGAACAGTTTTAATTCAAAAAATGAAGAAAAATCTTGCTTTGATTAACTCTAACTTCTCCAAGAATTTGCTGACATTTTTTTGCAAAGAATATGTTGCATTCTATAGTAAGAAACAAATTTGTTATTAAAATCTGAAAATTTTACTTAGCAGTTATGTGGAGTAATTAATACTTGTTTCAAAAAATAATTAAACATTTATAGAGAAATAGAAAAGGAAAGGAAAGTGTACATTATTCTACAAGAATAGTGACACTAGGACAAGAGTAGGATTTCCAAAGCCTAATTGGTGTGGAAAATTAATTGTCAAAGGTATTGCATATAATTGTCCACTAAATTATACTTGACATTAAATCAAGGGAAAATAGAAACACTTTAAATCATCCCATTGCCACTTCGTGTAAAATATGAAAGAATGTTGTGGATAAGAACCTTGGAAGACCTTAATTTATAATTTTTTAAATGAGGGCAGAAAGATTGAATCATGTATCAAATTCTCTTTTAAAATCAAGGATGAGGCTCAACTGGCTAAGGCACCAACCACATACACCTAAGGTGGCAGGTTCGAATCCAGCCTGGACCCAGCAAACAACGACGGCTGCAACCAAAAAATAGCCGGGTGTTGTGGCGGACGCCTGTGGTTCCAGCTACTTGGGAGGCTGAGGCAGGAGACTTGCTTGAGCCCAGGAGTTGGAGGTTGCTGTGAGCTGTGATGCCACGGCACTCTACCCAGGGGGACAGCTTGAGGCTCTCTCTCAAAAAAAAAAAAAAAATCAAGGATGAGGCTTTGGGTGCCATTTTCTCTCTTCTTAAAACACTGCAAATCTTTTCACTTACTCTCAGACAAAATTTTCCTAATCACATCGATTTTACCTTGCGGTAATATTTGCCCCCCAAGCTTGTATTACTAGATGATGTAGAGGAGGGTCTCCAAATGCTTAGAGAGAGGGAAAGAGAGAAGGAAAGCTTTGTGTGCTTAGCCCCAAGGGCAAGAAATGAAAGACACTATAGAAAATGTAGGCGCATCATTAAATCAAGAGGAATTTATGAAAGTATCTGATAAACGCATTCTTGTAGATGGCCAAGTAATATCTTTAGGAATGTAAAGTTAATCCAGGTAAAGCTACTTTTCATCTGTTTTTAAATTATAATTTTAAATTATAAGATTATGATTTAATCTTGAATAAAACAATTAAAACATAGTGCTGATTGCAATGCAACATCCCTTGCCCCCAAAAGAAAAAACTCTGCAAAGGGTTTCCATGGAAAATATATTGATCCAGAGAAAAAGATGACAACTAGATAAGGTAGATGACAACAAGCATGAGGGATGGGGGAGGCTTCTGCCGACCAATAGTTGAAACCTGGCTGGGTATTAATCTAAACTACCCATCAACTTGTAGGGTCATTGACCTTGATGAAATACATTTATTTCCCGGTCAGATACTTTCTGATTAAGTACTCACAATTTAATCAATTTTCAGGCTCTCACTTAGATCCAGATTAATTTTTGCAGCTCAAAAGTTAATTAAATCCCTTCTTCCAACAAAACAGATTTGTTCCAAACCATCTGATGCTAGTTTATGACCATTTCTCAAACATGCTCCTGAAAAAATATCCGTTGGTGGTAACAGAAACTGAGAATTGCAGGGAGCCCTGGAGTTATTGTTCAGAGTCTTTAGAACACTGTCTTGTGGCATTTAGACCCAAGTACTAACAAATCTCAGCAACACTCATGGGTACTACTGATCTCTCTGTAAGAACTTACTCCAGAAAGTCAGGTTGTAGATTTTATGGAAACTGAACAATCACAATTAAATTCCTTTGCCTTTTTTGATTCTTCCATTGCCAGTGTCCTTAATATTTCCCAAACCAGAACACTAAACAGGAAACAAAAGAAATAATTAATATTTAAAGATGTTATACAAGAAGAAAAAGTAGTTTGAAGTCTGAGTGTTCCTGGAGGTTTCAAATGTTCTGGCATATTTTTAGATTTTCCCAACAGTTATTGCAGCTGCAGTACTTGAGGGTGAAATAAATGAAGTATGAAAGTGTAGTTCAATGTAATGTGATTGTCTTCTGGTTGTAAATCCAATTGTCCTCCGTGATTGTTGAGAAAGCAATAACTGGTTGGTTTTTATAGCCACTTCCTGGAAATGTATTAGATGTTTAAAAGAAATGGACAACCGCTTTAAGATAGTTGTTTTAAGAAACAACTGAAAAACTCAAATCTTCCCCACCACTTTGGCAGAAGTGGAAAGCTAGAGAACAACTTCCATTCCCCTGCTCAGGTCTGTTTAGTAGAGCTCTGGTTAGTCCAAAGCACCATGAGGGGCTGGAAGCAAGAAGGGAAAGGGGAGCGTGGCTTGAATATGCTGCCTCCTTTGTAATCACTTGAAACACAGTCTCAAGAACTAAGGGGTAAAACTACTGATATCTTCTGTACCATTTTGTGCAATTTTAATTTAAATCAGACAGCGAGTACATATGAGTAAGGTTCTGTCCCCATCCTCCTCTGAACAGCCACTATTTACAAGCTCAGTTTGAGGACAGGCATTTCTTAGTTGAAGGACTTTAACACCTGACACATCTCATGTTTACCTGTGACATGTTAAGCCTCAAAGCCAAAATACCAGTGAGATCCGCGGAACAAAATCTGGAGCAACTCTAGGAGCCTAAGACCAAAAAGGAAGGGAAAAGTAGGTTATTAACTTAAACTGGGTGACCGTATGTTAGGAACATCAATAAAAACTGACCTAGTAAAATAGGATGTACCTGATTGTGTCAGGACTTTTAAATATCACTTGTTTGTAAAATCCTAAATGGTTTAACTTCTGTATAAAAATGTAATATCTGGTGAGAATTTAAATAAATTTATTTCATTTCTAAAATTTTAAATGGTTGTATGAATCAGTTAGGATCTCTTATCACAATAATATACCTATCTTCAAATGAGTTCTCTATGCCTAGGATAGAAGCAGTTTATTGATGTATTCCAACATATAAAGCAAAGGTCATAGGAAATCATATGAGATCTAAGGATACTTAGGGATCCTAAAGGTATGTCATCTATAACCTTAAATGTAGTATCGCCCTACCTACCTACATGCCTGTCTACCTATCTCTCACCTGCATTTTAGGGGACAGAAAGTCCTTTGTATTAATAAGAACCTCAAAAGAGTAAAATTATATTACACTGTATTGGTGCATGGAGAAAAAAATAATATAATTACATAAAATTTTCTAAATCTCATAAAGGACCAATTATTTCAGTAGTTAATGTTATTCATTTTAATATCTAATCACGCTGTGACAACAGCAAGGACTATCATAAAAACTCACAGAGAGAAAACATACTTAAAATAATAGCTATACCTTTTTAGCACACTTTCACTATAATAATTAAACACAATTTTTCCCCATAGAAAAACACAAATTAAGATTGGGTGTTCGTTTTGAAAATTATGCCCCCAGGTGTTTCTCAGAAGGCATGTGCTCTAGGGTTCAAAGTATGTAAAAATCCTCTCAAATTTCAGTAATATGTATTCTTGTCTCTGAATATAATTACACACTTAATAAATCCAATTCAAAGCTCTCATCACTTAAGGGTGAGGTATTTCATCTCATACTGTGAAAACCTAATGATTCACACAATTCCATGACTGTGATTCCCACTTACATTATAAATTCACACAAAGCAATTCCTGTAAACTATCTTGTAAACCTAACATTGTCTTATATCTATTAAAATTTACATGACTTACACGGTGATATCTATTTTCATATTTAAAATCTGGATCAAACATTTGACAAAAATCGGCAATTTGCTATCTATTTTCATATTTAAAATCTGGATCAAACATTTTGACAAAAATTGGCAATTTGATAGCAAAATAAGGTAATTAACATATGTAAACACATTTAGATAAAAAAGCAAATATATTTTATAAATGCAAGATGTCATTATTTTGGCAATAATATGAGGTAGAGAAACTTTAAAACTTTAGTTACTTTATAACTAGTTACTTAAATGTTTATTAAATACATTAAAAGAACACAAGTTTCATAAAGAAATAAGCAACACATAAAATGAAGCCATTCCATAAAAAAGCAAGCACAAAAAAAAATCCAGCTTTCTTTAGATAAATGCCAGCAGCAAGTAAATAAAGATCCCTTATTGCTTTATTCATTTCTGAAGTCTGATATTAATTTTGCCCTGGGATTTTTAAATAATGTTGCTGCTTGCTTTTTGTAATGTAGTTAAGATTACAGAATAGTATTGCCCAGATGATATAACTAAAGGAAAAATTCACCGTGTTATTTAAAAATTACTTTTCTGATTATTTAGCACAACATCTCATAGATGCCAGTCATTTTTTGTCAAATTAACTTCAAAATGAGATGATATAAAAATTCTATAAAGTTAATTATATATATATATTTGTAATAGAGAAAAATGATATTAAAAGCTCTTCAGTTCACTGAGTCCATAGTAAATCACAGAATTTGTTTGTGTGACACACCAGCAAAGAAGGTGAGCGATTCAGGACATTCAAAAGAAACAGATATGCTTTGATTTCCTAAAATGAACATTATGGCCCATCTTTTGATTGAGGATTCTTTGTTATGTTTCCACAAAGAAAATATGTAGCAATGATTTAAAACCTTTGTCGGAGTAAAATCCTTACAATATGAAAAGAAAAGTCATTTCCCTTTTATTCTTAACTGGTAATGAGTGGACTCCAGGAGTGATTGGACGTAGGTTGCATGTGTTTTAAATATCATTATCTATTGCTCATATGATATAAACTATGTGGACAGTCTTGGTGGAGTAGGGAAGAGTTTATTAGAATTTAAAAAGAAATGCACATAAACCACAGTAGCTGGGCTCATTGGGAAGAAGAGCCTAGCACAGCCTATTTGACAACCAGCAATGTACGTTGCCTACTTCATCAGGGTCTCGCTTTCCAAAATCCAGGCAATGTTCTCTCACAGTAAAGAAGATGCATGTTATCGCCCCATGAAGTAGAATTGACTCACAAACTCCATTTGCTCACCATTTGTCTTTATCACACTTAGTTTTTCCCTTTTCCAAACACAATTTTCCACCTTCCCTGAAGCTTTTTTCCTTATTAGGATCAATTGTCAACTGATGGCTGCCATCTTCATTAGCCTCCTGGCTATGTTAGAAAACCTTACTGAGGCTCTGCCTGTTTCCTACATTTATCAGTTTCTTTCCATATTAATGTCCTCCAATTCAATTTTTGTCCACCATGGGAATTTTATAAAGAATATTTTGTAATAGATCATTTTATAACAGTGTACTCATCCTAGAGATGCAGAGATCTTGCCCATTGCACATTCATGCTGCCTGGTTTTAGCTGGGGCCTCTTTGGAAAAAACAACCCTTCTGATCATCTTGTTTCTGCAATGAATACATTTCTTACTTCTCGAAAATTCCAAATCCATCCTCCAGTAGAAAGGATAAAAATAAAGAAGAAAAAAACAATGATTAAAAAATGTTTCCTTGGCTTGTTTCCTGTAGCTCAGTGGCTAAGGTGCCATATACACCAGAGCCGACAGTTTCAAACCCACCCCTGGCCTGCCGAACAACATTGACAACTACAACCGAAAAATGGCTGGGTGTTGTGTCAGGTGCTTATAGTCCCAGCTACTTGGGAGGCTGAGGGAAGAGAATTGCTTAAGCCCAAGAGTTTGAGGTTGCTATGATCTGTGACACCACAGCACTCTACCGAGGGTGACATAGTGAGACTCTGTCTCAAAAAAAAAAAGTTTCCTTATTCATCCATTCAACAGATACTTACTAAGTGTCCTCTAGATACCAGGCATTCTTCTAGGTATAATAACTTTTCAATAAATAAAATCAGAAAAATCTCTGTCCTTCTAAAATAAATTTCTCACTGGGAGAGGAAACAAGCAAGTATAGAAGTGTGAAGTGATGATTAAAAAAACTATAGAGAAAAAGCAAGCAAGGTGTGAAGGATAGGGAACAGGAAGTACTAATGAGTACAGTGAGCCACATGGATATGCTGGTTTATAGATAAAAAGGTGTCCACCTACTTTATCTCTTGTAATCAAGAGAAATGATATTTGAAACACACACAGCCTACATCAAATACCTTGTGGAGTCTACTCATCACCAATTAAGAATAAAAAGAAAGATGCTTTTCTTTCTCTCTTGCAATAAACTATGTTTTATAAAGACAAAATAGTCATTGGATGGGTTCAATATGTAGGATGCAATCTTGTTTTAACTTCCAAACACTGCACACGTTTACCTGTCTTCTCCTTTCCATATTTCTCAGTGAATGCACGCTCATCTCTCTTTTTTTTTTTAAGACTAACATCTTACTCCACCTACTAAATTCCATTCTTCTCCACTTTCCTTTGAGCTTGTTTTCTTAGCTGAGTCCTTGCTAATTGTTCTCCTACCTTCTAACCTCATTTTTCTGAACCTATTCAATGCATCTTAAGTGTTATCTTAAAAAATATTTCTTTCACTGTAAACTTTTGAAGCTCAGTATCACCATGTCTATGTGGTGACTACTGTGACCTATTATCTCCTAACTGTAATACTCTCATTGGAGATGTTCTTTATTACTCTCTGGCCATTTAGTCTACACTGATCTATCATTCTTCAGCTTTTTCTATGTTGTTTCTCTTCATCCTGATTATATTGTAACTTCCATGGTAATAGCACAAGAGTCATTTACTGTTTATCAGCCTATTGGAAACCATGTATTGGGTAGATACTCAAAAATGTTTGAAAATAAATACTTTTCCAAGTCAATTAAAAATTGTTCTAGTCATTGAATGGGTTCAATATGTAGGATGCAATTAAAATCCATTTTAATTTTTGTCAATCCTAGTAGTTTGAGGTACTTCAGATACCTTAAATTTCTGCAAAAATGAGTAATACTCCAATGATGGGTTATTAAACAAAAGGCAAAAATGCATATGAAAACAAGAGTTTTCGATAAAGTGTATTTTGGCTAATTTCTTCACTTTTTGCTATCTTGAAACACAAAGTAACTTCACAATGCAGGATACTATAAATATTTGGAATCCACCCACTCAGACAATAGGAGGACTGATTGGTCAGCTTTGCCCAATTCTGCTCACGTGCTCAACTGGAATTTTGTTTCAATCTCCTAAGGTGACATACACTCAACCTTAAGTTGTGTGCCAACGAAGCAGGCAAAATGTCCAAGGTGGAAATAAAACATACACCAGATTTGGGTTCACTAGAAAATTTCTAGTAGTAAACATCAGTTTGAAGATTGCAATACAGTAAACCTATATGAACATGATGTAAATAAAACAATTACCACTGAAGTTTCTTTTCATGGTAGTTTTCTTCTTGAGACTATAAAGAAGAAGGAGGACTTGCAATGCTAACTTTAATTTGTAGCACTGGACTTCCTACACGTGAAGTTCCAGGATCCAGGAGAGCCATTCAGGAAGGTCACAGCACTATGTTAGCACAGTCTGAATCCCCATTTGGTAATCATTGTCAGAAAAAGAAAAAATATGTGGAAATCAGTGCTCTGTGCTTGATGAAAATTCTTATTCTTTAAATATCTCCGCTTTATGTGTTTTCAAGACATGTAGGCTATGAAATTGAGCAAGTACCAATTTAAAAAACAATGATCTAAAAACTGAATTTCCAATGCTGATTAATGGCAACAAAAAGTAGATGGAGCTAATAGGAGCTGGCTGTGTTTATGGAGCTTTCCATCTTAATGGGGTAATTTAATGATCGAGTCATTACTCATATTTTATCTTCACTTTCATATCAATACTAAATCATAAACTCAACTAATTTCGAATTAGTCCTTATGTGACCTAATAAACAAAATTGGTGAACTCTAAGTATATTTAGGGCATCAAGATGAGCTAAGAGGTTTTTCGTTTTTTTTTTCCTATGACAGTATGACATATTGGGATAATTACTGCTGAAGGAAGATGAGATAGTAAATCAGAATGAGTCAGAAGAGGAAAAAGCCATTCTCGTCTTACTACACTCAGATAGAATGTAATATGAGAAATATTGATTATAGTTGCTCATCATGTCTTTGCAACATTTTAAATAATACAAATGTTTAGACCGTGGGCACTATTTGTCAGGCTTATTAACTTCACTTCTTTGTAGGTGTAGCTATGTCACTTCACATGTGCAACATTACTGCGAACTTACACGAATGGGCTGTCTGTGTGCTCAGTATTATTTTCTTGTAGTTTTAATATGTAATTTCAGATACATGCTTCTTCATTGAATAGCAGGGAAGCGAATGGAGAGAAAGATTCTGTAAGTAAAAAATTTAAAATTTATTTCTGTTAGAATCATACTTTTATCAATTGCCTGTGTACTGCCTTTACTTTTTCCTGAATGCAATGTATTAACAACCCCAAATCCGAACACATTTTCCTCCTTTACTGAAACAAAATAGTTTAATTTTCATGTGATTTTCTCAGTGATTCTACAGAACCCCAATGTTTACACAATGATAGTATTTCTTGTCTTACTTTTTTAATTGCAAAATATTTCAAAGAAATAACTGAAACGTATAGGTCCTCTTCATTGATGCTAAGATGTTAATATTGTTCTACTTTTGGTTGAATTATCTTTATAAAAAATAAAAATCACTACAAATAAAATAAAAAGCCTTTGCTGCTCCAAGCCCTTGCCTTCCATCTTTACTCCTCAAAAACACTACCTGCAGTTAGTGTTTTCATTGACTTGTGTTGTCTTTGTACTGTCAGAATACACAAATAAATCAGTTACAACATACAATATTTTTATATATTAAACTTTACATACATGGCATCATACCTTAAAATATTCTAGGCTAATTTCCTATGGTTGATAATTATGTTTTCTGAGAATTATACATGTTGATGTAGGTAGACAATTGATTCATTTTAACTTCTATGTAATATTTTCTTTTTTTTTTTTTTGGCTGGGGCGGGGTTTGAACCCACCACCTCCGGTATATGGGCCAACGCCCTACTCTTGAGCCACAGGCACCACCTTATGTAATATTTTCCTTTGTGGATAAACCACAGTTTGTTTATCCATTCCCCTGCTCAGGTTATTTTCAACTCTTCGGCTATCTCTACATGTTTTGCTTTTATAAACAGTGCTAAAGTTAGCATGCCTTTCTCTGTCTTCTTGTGAGCATATGCAGTAGTTTCTTTCAGAAAGACATCTGGAAATGCAGCTACAAATTTTAGTGTGCATGCCAAATTGTCCACACTTCCCTGCCAAATTTCTCCACCAGTTTATGCTACCACAGGCAATGTGTAGGAGATCTGGTTTCCTAACACTTGGAGTTGTCAGATGTTAGTTTTTCCTAATCTGATGCAGTTCCAGTCTGTATATCCCTGATGAAGGACAACATTCTTTCAAAGATTTATTTGCCATTTGCTCTCTTTATCAATTACTTCTTGTCCAACATTTTAGTTATCTAGTTTGTCTTTTTTTCTCATTGATTGGTAGGAATTCCTTGCATATTTTATTTATTTTTATTTTTTTTGAGACAATCTCACTGTATTGCCCTTGGTAGAGTGTCATGGCATCACAGCTCACAGAAACCTCAAACTCCCAGGCTTAAGCAATTCTCTTGCCTCAGCCTCCCAAGTAGCTGGGACTACAGGCACCCACCACAATGCCTGGTTATTTTTTGTTGTTGTTCTTCTTGCAGTTGTCATTGTTGTTTAGCTGGCCTGGGCTGGGTTCGAACCCTCCAGCCTTGGTGTATATGGCCAGCGCTGTAACCACTGAGCTACAGGCACCAAGCCTCCTTGCATATTTTAGATATTAAAGATTTTTAGATTTTTTAACTGCAAATATATCCACAAATAAATATATGCACAAATATATCTTCTCTAATTCACAATTGGTTTTCCATCCTTTTAAAATTAATGTGTTTAAGAAATTATAGGTACAACCAAATTTTAAAAAATTACTTTTTTCTTCCAAAGAGTCTTATAATTTTGCTTTTCATTTCAACTCTCTAATCCAACAAACAGTTTGTGTTTTCCATGAAGTAGGGATATATTTGATCATAGGTTTTTCTGTATGGGTAGCCAGTCACCCTAGACCGTTTACTGAATAGTCATCCAGTGTTCACTAATGGATAATGCCACTGCTGTTCACGTCTAAGGACCCACATATACGAGACATGATTTGACTATTACTATTTAAGTTAAATTCTTTATTTACTCTACTTTATAATTATGTTGTATCTTATATGAGTAGATCCTTACCATTTCTCTTCTTTGAAAAGTCTGAACCATTGTAGGAACTTGTAAATCTCAAGATCAGTTTATAATGTTCTGTAAAAATGGGGAAAATATTGAGCTTTCGAAAGTACAGATAAATAGAAGGAAGTAGTACCTTTGTAACAGTAAGTCCTCCTACTACCAGTAATATATTTTTTCATTTAATTATGTCTTTCATGATTTTCAATAAGAGTTTATAACATTCTCATTAAAGGTTTTGCCTCTGTGATGTTATATTATTCCTTGTTTTTGTTGCTTCTATGATCATTATATTTTTAATTATATTTAAATTGTTTGCTATTAATATATATGAGATTCTTTGATTTTTAAACTATTGACCATTCTCCATACCTTCTCTTGGACTTTCATAAGCATAATCATAATTCTGAAAAATGATGACAGTTTAGTTCTTTCTAATCCTTGTGTATTTATGTATTTTACATACCTTATTGATTTAGCAGAAACTCCAGTATAATGATGAATAGAAGAAGGTACTGAGGTCTTGTTCCTGATTTAAAGGCAATTTTAAAAATAGTTTATTATAAAGTATCTTGGCTCACGTGGGCACTATTTGGTAGCTAACTTTTTATCATACTAAATAGGATCTCTTTATTGCTATTTGTTAGGAGTTTATGTTATAAATGGGTTCTGAGTTTATTGGACAATTTTATTTGACTATGACTGTATTGGCATAGTCATACAGTTTTAAAACTGTTAATCCGTTACTGTGATAAATTACACTAATGTACATTGTAACATTGTTCTACTTTCACTCATAAGAAAAAATCCTCTTTTGTCATGATTTATATAAGCATATATTTCTTAGTTATGTTTGGTAATATTTTAATTAGAATTTTCACATTTGGGTTTATAAAAGATTATGGTCTGAAATTTTCTTTTATTAATGTCCTTGACTGATTAATTCAAAATAAAGCTTACCAAACATAAAATTGTTTAGAAGCTGTTTTACATTTTCTCTCCTTCAGAACAATGTGAAGAAAAGAGACCATCTAATCCTTGATCATTTGGTGAAATTATCTTATATTCAGGTTGTCTTTGCTTATTTCAGCCATTTTTGGTCTTGCTTTGTTGTTATTGTTTTAGTTGTTTTCTACCAAATCCTTAAACTGACTGAATTTCACTTAATAAAATTACTCAGATTTTCTATTTATTTGTGAATATATTCTGTGAAATGCATTTTTTTTTTTTAAGGTAGAGTCTCACTTTGTTGCCCTGGGTAGAGTGCCATGATGTCATAGCTCACAGCAACCTCAAACTCTTTCCTAAGCCTCCCAAGTAGCTGGGACAACAGGTGCCTGCCACAAACCCTGGCTATTTTTTAGAGATAGGGTCTCGCTCTTGCTCAGGCTGGTCTCAAACTCCTGAGCTCAGGCAATCCACCCACCTTGAGCCTCCCAGAATACTGAGATTACAGGCATGACCCACCATGCCCAGCCTCTGTGAAATGCATTTTTCTAAAAAAAAAAAAAAACTTGTATCTCCAATTTACTGGTAAAATAAATTTTCTCCTATTAATCTGCCAGAGATATGCCTATTGCATTAGTTTATTACAAGAACTAACATTGAATAATTTTACCTCTATTGTTTCTGTATGTTACCCTCATGACACATCTTAAATGTGCAGTATACTACTGTTCACTATAGGCACAATATTGTACAGCATATCTCTAAAACAAACTCATCTTGCACAAGCAAAAGTATAAACCCCTCAAACAGCAACTCTTCTGCCTCCCTCCAGCCTCTGAAGAGGTAGTTACTGTTTATTTTCTATTTAAAAATTTCTGGTTTTAATCTCTAATTTTTTTCCTTATTTCTACTTTCTTTAGGTGACTTCATTATTCTTTTTCTACCCATGCAAATTGGAAGTTGCCAATCAATTTCTAGTTTTTCTTCTTTTTTAATATATACATTTAAGGCTGTTGCCTTATAATGTGGTTTTAGTAAGTTCCAGGCACTTTGATTTCTAGTGTTTGCATCATCAGTCAGACCTGAAGTTCTTCTAATTTTCATTACCATTTATTCTTGAAGGGTTGCATGAGTTATTTAGAGTTTCTCTAAAATATAGAGATTCTTTTTGCTATAGTTATTTTTAATTCTACTTCATAGTTGGCAGAAACATGATCTGCATACCTCATTGTCCTTTCTTAAAGTGAGAATGGTTAATGGGTGAAAAAATATAGTTAAGTAAAATGCGTAAGAACAAGTATTGGATAGCACGACAGGGTGACTATAGTCAACAATAATTTAAAGTATGTTTTTAAATGATTAAGAGTAGAATTAGAACGTTCCTAACAAGAAATGATCAATTTTTGAGATTAAGGATACACTAATTACCCTAATTTGATTATTACACATTGTATGCCTAGATCAAAATATCATATGTACCCCATAAATACACATATCTGTTATGTACTCATAAGAATTAAAAATTTAAAAAAAAAGGTACTTTAATTCTTAAGTATAGGTTTGTATTCATCAACCTTCTAGCTGCTTAACTGTAATAAAATACACATAATATAAAATTTACCATATTAACCATTTTTAAGCATACAGTTTAGTGAAATTATTTACATTCATAAAGTTCTATGTAACTTCTCTTTACATACTTTATATATACTGAAGGTATGTAGTTACATACTCATAAGTATAATGTATAATATTGTATATATATATCTTTATATAATACACATATATGTAATATATATCTTTATATAATAGATATAAAAATTACCAAAAAAAGCATATGGAAATATACCATAGTGATCCTACATGTCATTTTTTTTTTTTTGGCAAATCAGTCCATTTTGCTTCATATATTTACAGATAATATTGTGAAATACACACCAGTCAACTGTTCTTTAATTATAATATTTTGCTATAAAGATTTTCCCCCAACTATGTTTTTGTCTTCAAAATATATTTTTTTAAGGCAAGCATGAAACAAAATTTATCAAGAAATTTAAAGAGAATTGTTTACAAAGTAACAGCAAGATACAGGCAACAGAGCAAGACATGTAAACTATAGACACAGAACAGGCCCCTTGTCAGGACAAAGAATAGTTGAAGAGGCTAAAATCCACTTTTTGAGATGATTATAATAGCATCAGCTTTCTTTGCTTATATGTGCCTCAAATACCATTTTCCATTTCTCTACATTCATGTTTTTATGCCTTCATGCTGTAAGTAGATTTTTTATAAACCACATACAGATGGATTATTTTTTAATCCACTCTAAGAACTGCTGACATTTAACTTGCAAATTTAGTTAATTGACTTTCCATTTATTTACCATCCTATCTTTTTAAACTTTTGTTCTGAAATAATTGTGTATCCCCATGAAGTGTGAAGATACACCCTTCACTGGGTTTCCCCCTGTGGTAGCATGGCTACAGTATAATATCATGGACAGGACATTCACAGAGATACAAAGTATTGATTTTTAATTCAGTTTTCAACAGGTTTACCTACATTCCTCTGTGTGTGTGTATGTGTGTGTATTTCGATCTATACAGATTTATCCAATGTGTAGATTTGTGCATCACTACCATAGTCAGTACAAAACATTTCCTTCACAGGGTTTGCTCACACCCATCTCCTCTACTCCCACCTATTCTCTGAAAACTATTTAGCTTTTCTTCATCATTATCATTTTGCCATTTCAGGAATATTATATAAGTAGAATTATAGAGATTCATATGATTTTAAAATGGGCCTTTTCACTCAGGATAAATCTCTTGAGATCTGAATTGTTGCATGTATCAATAGTTGTTTTTATTCTACAGCATAGAGATAAGAGATACTCCTTCAAAAAAAGGAAAAACAACTTTTCTCCATTCAGTATTATATTGGCTGTGGGTTTGTCATAGGGCTTTTATTATTTTGAGGATCTATAATCTAGTTTGTTGAGTGCTTTTCTCACAAAGAGGTGGGTGCTGCCATTCCATCTCTCAAGATGGTCATAGTTTCTGTCTTTAATTCTGCTTATGTGGTGAATCACATTTTTTGATTTGTATATGTGAGACTGTCCTTACATGCCTGGGATGAAACTTATCTGATCATAAGAACTTATATTATGTACTTTTAGATTCAGTTTGCTGATGTTTTTGAAGATTTTTGCGTTTATGTTCATGAGGGATATTGGCTTGTAGGTTTCTCATTTTGTTGTATCCTTTCCTGGCTTTGGTATCAGCATGATAGTGGCTTTATAGAATGAACTAGGGAAGATTCCTGCCTTCCTTTTTTTTTTTTTTTTTTTCTTTTCAGTTTTTGGCTGGGGCTGGGTTTGCACCCACTACTTCTGGCATATGGGGCCAGCACCCTACTCCTTTGAGCCACAGGTGCCACCCAAGATTCCTTCCTTCTTGATGTAATGGAACATACTCAATAGCATAGGTCCCAGTTTTTCCTTGTAAGTCAATTAGAATTCAGCTATGAATCCATCTGGTCCTAGGATAGTTTTATTGGGAGATTCTTTTATTAGTGTTTCAATCTTGCTGCTCATTGTCGATTTGTTCAGGATTTCTACTCTTCCTGATTTAAGATGGGAGATCGTGTGTCTGCAAATTTATTCATTTTCCCTAGACTTTCTAGTTTCTCTGTGTAGAGGTTTTCATAGTGGTCTTGGATGGTATTTTGTATTTCTGTTGTATCGGTTGTAAGGTCTCCTTTTTCATTTCTGGTTAAGCTCATTTGAATATTTTCTCTTCTATTCCCGGTTAATCTAGGAAGTGGGCTATTGACTTTATCTTTTCAAAGAACCAACTTTTCACTTCACTCATGCTTTGGATTTTTTTTTTGCTTGTTTGTTTCAATTTCTTTTACTTCTCTTTAGGTCTTCTTTTTTTGATACAGCTTCACTCAGTCACCCTGGCGTTGAGCGCTGTGACATCGTAGCTCACAGTAACCTCAAACTTTTGGGCTTGAGCAATCTTCTTGCCTTAGACTCAAGTAGCTGGGACTACAGGTGTAAAGATGGGGTCTTGCTCTTGCTCAGGCTAGTCTCAAACTTCTGAGCTCAAGCAGTTCACCCACCTTTTTTCTCAGAGTGCTAGCATCAAAATAATAATACAAATAAAAATGTATACTAAATTTGAAGAAAAAATGAAAATCAGGGAGCACATTACAGTCCCTACACCACAGCAACTCTGCTTCGAGCTCTGTTCCTCCATTCCTCCTTTCCAATTCTAATTTTGCTTACTCCATAGCCCATCTACAAAACGTACTCCTGTGAAGGTCATCAGTGACCATCATGTTACTAAATACGATGACCATTTCTCACGTTTTATCTTACTAACCCTATAGGCATCACTAGATGCTCCTTCCCTCTTGAAACCCTTTCCTTGTTTGGTCCCCAGGATATGACACTCTCCTGTTCATCTATTGACTTTACTAACCAGTCTTTTCTTAGTCTCGGTTTTTGTGTCTTGTCTCTTCTGCAACAAATTGCTATAAATTAAGTGTTTTATTTGTATTTATTTATGTA
Source organism: Galagoides demidoff (assembly GCA_963574575.1). Classification (NCBI taxonomy): domain Eukaryota; kingdom Metazoa; phylum Chordata; class Mammalia; order Primates; family Galagidae; genus Galagoides; species Galagoides demidoff. Next base: position 17,547 of record CAUYQV010107322.1, read on the forward strand.
TTTATTGAGACCAAGTCTCACTCTGTCACCCTGGGTAGAGTGCTGTGGCATCATAGCTCACAGCAACTCAGTCTCTTCGCCTTAAGCAATCCTCTTGGTTCAGCTTCCTGTGTAGCTGGGACTACAGTTGCCTGCCCTAAGCCTGGCTAATTTTTCTGTTTTTAGTAGAGATGGGGTCTCACTCTTTTTCACACTGGTCTCAAACTCCTGAGCTCAAGCAATAGCAATCCACCCATCTTGGCCTCACAGAGTGCTAGGATTACAGGTATGAGTCACAGGACCTGGCCAAACTTAGTGGTTTAAAACAACACACTTTTATTGTCAGATAATTCTAGAGGTTGAAAGTCCAAAATGGGTTTCACTGAGCTAATACCCAGATGTCAAATCTTCTTGGGGTATTAGAGGAGAATTAGTTTCACTTGATTTTTGCAGCTTCCAGAGGCAGCTCACATTCCTTGGCTTGTGGTCTCCTTCCCACAATCATGTTACTCTGGCCAATCTGGGCTTCTATCTATATCTTGCTCTGAACTTTCTGGATCCTTCTTACGAGCACTCTCCTGATTACATTTACTTCATCTAAATAATCTGGGACAGTCTTGCCAAAACATATTCACAGGTGTGGATATCTTTAAGAAACCATGATTTGTACCTAAAATATTTTCTACATCCTTCTATCCTAAGCTTTACCATGCCCTGAGGGTTCAATCCTCGGATTGTTTTTCCCTGTATCTACACATTGTCCTTATGTTAATTGATACAGTGATGTATGTGGTTTATAAATTCTAAGAATATGCTGATGATGTTCAAATGTAAATACTCAGCCTCGACTTTTCTATTGCTGTAACTGCATATGTGTCAATCTTACTGTGTATCCAGTGAGCATCTCAGATTCAATGTACCCCAAATAAAACTTCCAATGTATCTTGAATCCGAAAGCTTCTTCTTTGAAAGAATTTCTCATCTTAGTAACGTAAAGTTCCATATTTACTTATTCAGCACAAAACGCACAGACTCTTGGATGTCTGTCTTTTTCTACCGCCTACATCTGTCTTTGCCAGAAAATCCTAGTGTATCTTCTTCAAGACATATTCAGAAAGAAATGACATTTCTTCACCCTCACTGCAGACTTGTCCAAGGCACAATGATCTGTTGCCTACAGTGATGGTTGAAATATCCTCCTAATCCATCTCCTGATTTGCATTCTTTCTCCCTATGGTTTATTCCTCAACTAGCAATCTGAGTGAACACATAAATCAGATCATCTTAGTGACTCTCTGTCACTCTCAGAGAAAGAAAGCCAAGAAAATTTACAAGGCCTGCAAGACCTTACGTCATCGGCTTGCTGACTCTAACAGCTTCTTTTGGTACCTCTGAAACTCATCTGTTACCTTCTCCGTGGATGTCTCTGTTTCTGCCCTGCCAACCTCCTTTCCTTTTCCTGAACACAACAGGCGTGCTCTCCCTGTAGGGATGTTGTGCTGTGCCTTTTCTCTTTCAGCATGCTTTTCCCCAGGCATCCCCCTAGTGTGTGCTTCCTTCCCTTCTCTCGACCTTTGTTTAAATTTGACTTCTCTGAAAAATTTGTGATCCTCACCTCTGACCTAACACTTCCTAATCTCCCTCATTTTATTCATCTGCATAACACTCTTACGTAGTATCTTCACAAACCTTTTATTTTCACAGGTTCTTTCCAGCATCCAGTATCTTATTTTGTATTCTTATACTCTTTTTCTTAAAGATAGCCTCCATCTTATTTAAGTTTCTTGTGCTGCAAAGCTTGGGTTGATTCACTTATTTTCTGTCTCCTTCCCTAAGAGCGCAGGCTCCGTGAGTGTTGTACCCATGGCCCATAAATAAGTATCTGGCACATAGTGTGTAATAAAAATTAGTAGAATTCACAAAAAAAGATCAATACGTGTGACCCAATGAAAGAAATAACTTCTGTATTTCAAAAAAAGAAAAATGCCATAAAGGGAGTTACATGGCAAAACAGCACTCTGGAAAAATATTTCCCACAACTTTGACAAAAGTTGCATTAATATACAAAACAAGAACAATAAAACCAAACAAGAAATCTGTGTAAATGAACTAAATTTTAAGTATTCTTTAGGAAAATACATAAGCAGCTATTCACCAGCTTGAGTGAAATGATGCCTTTGTGCCCTTGGAATAAAGATTCATGTCATTTAGATGGAAGAAGCCTACAAGTAATAATTAAATTATTTGGGTCAGTACCTATTCTCCATCAGTATTCTTATGCTGGCTCTACTCCAGCGTGTCAGGAGCAGACCAAGTCACTAAGGATGGCTCTCATGAAGTAGGAACAGTCACAGTCAAATGGCTTTGAACTTTGCCTTTTTCAAGTATTGCACAAGCACATTTTCTTTTTCTTAACACAATAGTAATTTTAGGAGTATTTATTAATGTTGAATAAGAAAATGATCAGTTATGAATCACAGATCACAAAACCAGGAGCTGCTTCTGTGCCACTGTCTTTAATTATAAGCAACATCCATGCACTTATTCTAATAGAGGCCCTAATTCCAATAGAATTAGAGGTAGTCCTGTTTATTTATAGCAAATGTTCTTTAAATAATTACCTAGAATGATTAAACTCTTTTAAATGGGTTGTGTCAGCTGCCAAGGCAAAACTTTTTTCTTTTCTTTCTGTGTAAACAACATTTATTTCTTTCCTGATTATAAAAATAATTTCTGTTCATTTTACAATATATTACAATAGATAACAGAAATATGAGAAAGAGAAGGAATTTTTCCCTAGTCTCACCATAGAAACAGTTTCTATTTTTATATATTCAGTTTGCCATAAATTCAACAGTATAGTTTAGCAAAGCTCTTACTATATATATTATTTTGCTTTGTTTTGTAACTCAATTTCATATTGTGAACATTTTCTCATGTCCTTGTGTATTGTTCAAAATTTTAAATATTCATAATTTTAATTTTGTGAGTGCATTGTATTTGATTTATATTTTAAAATTGACCATGTACTGATATTTTTTTATACACTTCGGTGGTACTCATTAAGGTTTAACACAATAAGCTGTGGGTGACAAGAGTTAAGGTTTCATTCTGATGAAACCAAAGTAAAGGACCATTTTCATTCAGTTGCTTTGTCTACAACACAAGGAGTCAAGCACCTTAAGCACATCAGCCCTATCCTGGTTCAGCTTGGGTAACTGTTTATCAGAGATTGTGAACTAGTCGGCCTTCCGAATTCTCTGAGATGCTACAGTTGGACACATTGGTATCTTTTGTGTAATAGAGTCATACATTTCTGGCCCTAACCTTGGAGGGCCCATCTGAATAAGCAAGACTATGGGTGACTTTTCTAATACCTGGAAGATAGTAAAAAGCCTCATATCTTATGGATCTTAAAGACTTTAAAAAAACATAAGTAGCTAATTTTATAGGAAGGTCAAATTGATGTATTATGAAACCAAAGCTGTATGTTGGTGATTTCCAGAAAAGCCTGGAATTCCTACTACCTGGAACAGCAAAACAGTAATAATGGACAATGTTCTCCAAACTCCCTCCTTGTGCTCAAGGAAGGACAGCGCCCTTTCTTTACCAGCTCTCTGCTCCCTGGTTGGCCTGAAACATTTTAAAAATAGACTTTTGTTTGTAAATATAAATAGTCTGAGGAAAATGCCACATTTTAACCTTTCAATAACTAAGAGCACAGATTCAAAGCTTGGGAGTAGGAGTGCATTTTTAAAGTTAAGAACTCCTAAAGTGCAGTGGAAAAACTATTTTTTTTAGCTATAAGAAAGCTAAAGATTAGATTGGAAAACGTGAATCTCATTTCTTAAAGTCTCATTTTAGTATCTTTGCATACATCGTTTCATTCTTTTGTATCACATCAGGTCCTAAGACCCTTAGCTGTTGGTAAAATTGTTCCCCTTGAATTAGGGGCCTGTCTTTCACTTACTGGTTCTTGTCATGACTTCACCTTTCAGTTTTGTGGCAGCTGTATGGATCAATTACAAGGAGAAAAGAAATTTTTCTAGCCTCTTAGCGTTCCTAACACAGATGCTCATCATTTTATTCAATCTAATTAAAGAGGACACTGTATCCTTTATAAGATAAAGAAGCAAAGGTTATATTAGATTTCTCATAAGGCTTATTCCAAAAGAGACATCACTCACTTTGGAGGCTTTTTCCTTTCCATTCTCCCATGGAATTTCCTCATTTTTAGAATAGTCATAGAATGTGTAGATTTGTCCCAAATATGTAATGGTTTATATTTTTAAACATTATGAATCAATTGTGGGTAATATTTAAATGTAAAATTATCAAAGATGAGGATTCTGAAAGTATTTAACTAAAATCCTCAGCACTCGCATAATAAGTTGTGTTAGCTAAATACAATAAAATTGCTGGCAAAAATGACCTTTTCCTATAAACATTTGTCTCAATGCACTTGTCTTTAAAAACTAATCTTGCCCACCAAATTTTACACCAAAAGTCTGTCCATTGATATTCTGAATACTAGGGATCTGAAAGAATGAGGCTTTACTTTAAATGGACTCAAAGGATAGTCATAGCGGTTATAAAACTGAAACTTGCATCCCCTCACCCCTTACAAATGTGATTTATTGTCAAGCAATATGTATGTATAGATATTTATATACTGTGTAGTCATGTACCATTTAACAACAGAGATACATTCTAAAAAATGTTATGTTAGGGGATTTTCTCCCTGTGTGAACATCAGAGTGTACTTACACAAACCTAGATGGTATAGCCTACCACATACCTAGGTCATATTGTATAGCTTGTCGCTCCTAAGCTACAAACTTGTAGGCAACTGTAACACAATGATATTTGTATATCTAAACATATCTAAAAATATCTGTACATAGAAAGGGTAACATAAAACTACAGCATTATAATCTCATGGGATCACTGGGAACCAAAGCTCTATTATGTGTTGCATAACTATACTTACTCGACTCTGCTATGGAAGACAGCAACTGAAGTATATAATAAGTATATTCTATATGGCAATGTGCTGAATACTTACCACTCCTGGGTTTGTCCAATAACCCCCTAACCAGATACCTTGGTTTTGTACTTGAGTGCACTCTATACCTTTCCACTCTGCTGCCTGCCGCAGGAGGCTGACCTGTATGGATGGCATCAATAGATCCCTGTGCCCTAGGAGGTTTTGTGCTAATTGAGAGGTCAGATAGGATATGGGAGGGAAAGTATGAGGTCAGGACAGGATGCATATTTCCCAGTTCTGTCCCTTGGGCTGGCTATGTCCTCAAAGAGGCCACTGCTCCCTTCAAGACAGCCCAGTTTATCCAATTGTCTACTCTGGGCTCTGGTAAACTCTCCCCCTTCTGGTCCTAATAGCCCACAGATGCTGCTGGTCGCATGTTCGTGTTCAATCCCTTAGGGTTCTCCTTCTACTTACCGGCATTTTTATAACTAGAGCCCTTTCTTGAATCATTCTGATTTGTGTGAGGCATATGATTTCTACTGAGGCCCTGCCGACTGTGTCCCCTTTTGAAGCATTACTCCTTTCCTGGGAAACAGCCCCCTTGCCATATTGGTACATGCCCACTAGAAGGATTAGTTTGTTGTGGAACACAGCAATCAGAGTATCAGGACATGGGAGACCCAAGATAAGAGAAGAAGAATCCTTCCCTAAAAACTTGGAAAAGAAACTAAGAAATTACAACCAGATCTGAGTGTTCTTGGAACAGAAGAAATGTCAACCGCAGGTATTTGGATGGCAAAATCCCCCAAACAGCCCTTAGGCCAGTGGTCCCCAACCTTTTTGGTAACAGGGACCAGTTTCATGGAACAATATTTTCCAGGGATAGGGTGAGAGAGGAGATAGTTTGGGATGATTCAAGCCCATTACATTTACAGGGCACTTTTTTTTTTATTACATCATAATAATGATGACTTCATTACATAACTCACCGTAATGCAGGATCAGTGGGAGCCCTGAGCTTGTTTTTCAGCAATGAGGCAGTCCCATCTGGGGGGGATGGGAGACAGGGATGGTCTCCCTCCCTTGCCTGCAGCTCACCCCTTGCTGTGTAGCCTGGTTACTAACAGGCATGGACCAATACCAGTCTGCAGCCAGGGTTTGGGGACCACAGCCTTAGGGAATGAGAAGAAAGGCAATGTGTAGAGGAGAATGCAGGCTCTTTAGTTTTCAAATTCCCCATTTCACTTGTTCCTGAGGTCAAGCTTCCATCTGGTCCTTGTCTTCTGAGAGACACAGAAATGTTCTTTCACAATTCTTTCTTTGATTTCATCTAGTTTGAGATGAGCTTTTGCTTCTTGGAAGGAAAAAGCCCACCTACAGTCAACACATTAAATTCTCATTTGTATCTCTGGACTCCACAAAAGTCCTGGAGAGAGAAAAACAGTATTTTCCTTTTCTTTTTTTTTTTTCTTCTCTTTTTCATTTCAGATTAATATAAAGGTACATAGAATTAGGTTACATTCTTTGCATTTGTGAGGTAAAGTCCAAGCTGCATTTGAGCCCTTCACCCTGGAGGTATGCCGTATACCTACATTGTACTCGGTGAGACACTACCTCCCCCTTCCCACCCCCTCTCCCCCTTTCTTGAGTTTAAATGTGTTTTCCTCTCATGTGGGCACGTAGTTGTTCATCTGCTGGTTTGATATTAATATTGAGTACATTGGATGCTTGCTTTTCCATTCTTGTGATATTTAATTTATGAGGATGGTCTCCAAATCCTTCCAGGTAAATAAAAGATACAAAGTCTCCATCCTTCTTTGGGGCAGAATAGTATTTCATGGTACACATGTACCATAGTTTATTTATCCATTAATGGGTGGATGGACATTTGGGTTGTTTTCACAACTTTGCAATTATGAATTGGGCTGCTATAAACATTCAAGTGCAAATGTCCTTATAGTAAGATGACATTTTTTCTTCTGGTAGATACCTAGTAAGGGGGTTCTGGGATCAAATGGGAGGTCTACTTCTAGCTCTTTGAGGATTCTCCATACTTCTTTCCAAAAAGGCTATACTAGTTTGCAATCCCACCCAGAATGTGTAAGCATTCCCTTCTCTCCACACCCACACCAGCATCTGAAGCTTTGGGACTTTGTGATGTGGGCTATTCTTATTGGGGGTGGTGATATCTCAAAATGATTTTGATTTGCATTTGTCTGATGACTCGGGATGGAAAGCAGTATTTACACTTTTTGTTTTTAAGTGAGACAGAAATTGAGGTTTAAAGAAGTTAAGTGACATATTCAGAAGCACACTGCTAATAAGTGACAGAGTTGAGATTTGAACCCCAAATTCCAAAACCCAAGCTTTTTGTTTTTTGAGACAGAGCCTCACTTTGTCATCCTGGGTAGACTGCTATGGCATCACAGCTCACAGAAATCTCAAACTCTTAGGCTTAAGAAATTCTCTTGGCTTGGCACCTGTGGCTCAATCAGCTAAGGCGCCAGCCACGTACACCTAAGGTGGCAGGTTCGAATCCCCAGCCCGGGCCTGCCAAACAACAATGATGGCTGCAACCAAAAAATGGCCAGGCATTGTGGCAGGCGCCTGTGGTCCCAGCTACTTGGGAGGCAGAGGCAGGAGACTCGCTTGAGCCCAGGAGTTGGAGGTTGCTATGAGCTGTGATGCCATGG
>CAUYQV010107324.1:0-32596 GCA_963574575.1 Galagoides demidoff
CGGGCGCCTGTGGTCCCAGCTACTTGGGAGGCGGAGGCAGGAGACTCGCTTGAGCCCAGGAGTTGGAGGTTGCTATGAGCTGTGATGTCATGGCACTCTACCCAGGGGGATAGCTTGAGGCTCTGTCTCAAAAAAAAAAAAAGAATTCTACTCTAGCCTGTACCTTTATTGCACAAGATCTAACTTTCTTGAGGCATATCACTATGTATGAATTTCAGTATATCCTAAATTGCCACACAATATAAACAAAAAAGAATGGGTTCTAACAAATGGTTGAAAAAAGGAGACTAATATTACCTACCATTGACTTTATGTGGGTACAAAAATCAAAAATGGTTGGAACAGCATCCATTTTAAGTCGTCGAGTTTGTCCTGTTAGGTCAAAACAGGAGGCTTCAAAGTGCTTTGAACAAAGAAAAGTGTGTTTTCCTGGCACAAAATTTTTACGTCTAACCAGGCGAACCCATTCTTTTCTTCTTTTAGGATCCAAAGGAAACCTTTAAAAAAAAAAAAAAGTCAACTCAATTTCCAACTCTCATACTCTGGTTGCACCTAAATGATTCAAAGAAATTAAAGAGGCAGTAATTTAAAGTGTTTCCATTTACATAAAAAAATTTAAACTTACCATATCCAGGGACAGGAACAGAAACCAATTCATGGTTATTTTTATAAATTATAAAAAAATAAGAAACTGACTTCAGTGATTTTTCAGAACTTTTAAAAAGAGATATTTCTTTCTAACCTAGTTCTTAACATTGGCAGTGAAGTAAAACATGACTAAAATGATGTAGACCAAGTTTATGTAGAACCATTATAAGCAGGAGTAATTTTACAATGTTTTGCTCTGCTGCTGGTATATGTGATCAAGACACATCAGATATCTAAAGATTACATTTATCAAGGAAAGCCTAGGCAGATTCTGGTACTCCTTCCTCTGTGTTCCATCACTGTGACCCTTAAAGCACGTATTTTATAATTTAATAAATTTCAATAAAAATCTAGTGAAATAAAAGATGAGGGTGGCGCCTGTGGCTCAGTGGGTAGGACGCCCGCCCCATATACTGAGGGTGGTGGGTTGGAACCTAGCCCCGGCCAAACTACAACAAAAAAGATAGCTGGGCGTTGTGGCAGGCAACAGTAGTCCCAGCAACTCAGGAGGCTGAGGCAAGAGAATCGTCCTAGCCCAAGAGCTGGAGGCTGCTGTAAATTGTGATGCCACAGCACTCTACCAAGGGTATTGTATCTTTTCATCTGTTTGACACTTGGCATAGTGTCTTGCTAAAATAATACAAATAGAGAATATTTAGATTAATAATTTACTGTATAATTCCATGTAAACTGCATATGTTTTTAAAACATCAACTCTCACATGAACAGGGGAAAGATTATAAAAAGATAAAATGCTTTGTGATGTTTTAGATAAACACTAGCTGCTCATCTTTTGGTTGTACAAGAAGGATGGAACAATGAGAATCCTTTTTCTGGATTGGTTCCTTTTGATGCTTTCTTTATCCATGAAGTCAGGAAGTACCTTGCCAGTAGGGGACTGCCTTTTAAAGTTCTTTTGCTATTGGACAATGCCCTTGGCTACCCCATGAGTTCAACACCAAAGGCCTTGACCTGGTCTACTTGTCCCCAAATATAATGTCTCTAATTCGGCCTCTAGAGCAGAGGTTCATAAGGACTTTAAAGCTCAATACACATGGTACTATGGAAAGAACTGTCAATGCTATGGAAGAGAACACTGACAGAAAATCACCAAAGTCTAAAACAACTATACCACTGAAGACCTTATCATCGTCACAGAGTGGTGAAAAGCAAGCCCAAAATAATAAATTCCTTCTGGAGAAATATATCTGTGAAGTTGTGCAGGACTTCATGGGATTTATGACAGTGAATCAAGAAAATCATGAAACCTGTGGATATGGCAAATGGCAAAACAGGTATGTGTGTGTGTGTGTGGGGGGGGATGATGGGTTTCAAGATACAGATTGTGAAGAAATTCAAGAGCTAACAGATTCAACACCACAGGAATTAACAGAAGATGATTTAATGGAAATGAATGTTTCTGAACCAGTGCTAGAAAACAAACTGACACTTATACAATCTGGTAGAAGGAGTCAGTTACTCAAGACTGCTTTTGACTTCTTTTATGGTATGGGCCCTTCTATGATAGAGGTACTGAAACTAAGCAAATGGGGAAGAAGGATAGGTATGGTATAGAAACACTTTTAGAGAAAGGAAAAGCAAACTTTTTAGAAAAGACAGGAAAAGCAAAGGCCAGACAGAAATTATGTTGTGTTTCCATAAAGTTACACAACTGTGCCTACCTCTTGGGCCTCCCCTCCCATCTCTTCTACCTCTTCCATCTTCGCTACCCTGAGACAGTGAGACTGACTCCTCTCCCACCTCTTCCTTGGCCTACTTAACACATGAAGATGATGAGGATAAAGCTCTTTATGGTGATTCACTTAATGAAGAGTAAATATGTTTTCTCTTCCTTATGATTTTAATAATATTTTCTTTTCACTATTGAAAGAACATTGTATATAATACATACATCATATACAATATGTGTTGACTATTTCTTGGTAAAGTTTCTGGTCAATAGTGGGCTATTAGTAAAGTTTGGGGGGAGTCAAAAGTTATATGTGGATTTTGAACTATGTGGTTGGGAAGAGCTGGTACCCCTACTCTCCTATTTTTCAAGGGTCAACTGTATACTAATATGTACTCAGTATATATGCCTGTTAAGGAAGAAACAAATGTAAGGGGCTGTCCCTAAAAACTTTACTGGTGACTTGGAAACATAAGAATCAACATCGACATGTAATAAGTTTGAGCTCAACTCTTCTTTAGTTTAACTACCTTAGCCTTTTTTTAAAAATTAATACCTTAGCCTTTAAGTATTAATTATGAACTAAGTAGTGTTTAATAAAACCCCATCAAATGTAAATTAGAAGATCATGTGGTTTAGAAGCCCTCAAACGACACCTCATTAGGTAATAGCTTTAAAGTATATCATGTATACGAGGTCTGTTCATATTATAGTAACAAAGGGCACAAAGAGATGACAGTTCAGATTTATAGTCAGCATCCTCCAGTCTCCTGTTCCCACCCCCTCAACCTCAAATACATCCAGAGCTGAAGGTGTTAGCATTTGATGTCTCTACAGTTCATGTTTCTTTTTTTTTTTTGAGACAGAGTCTTACTATGTCACCCTTGGTAGAGTGCTATGGGGTCACAGCTCACAGCAACTTCAAACTCTTAGGCTTAAGTGATTCTCTTGCCTCAGCCTCCCAAGCAGTTGGGACTATAGGCACCTGCCACAATGCCTAGCTATTTCTTTTTGTTGTTGTTGTTGCAGTTGTCATTATTGTTTAGCTGGCCCAGGCCGGGTTTGAACCTGCCATCCTTGGTGTATGTGGCTGACGCTGCAACCACTGTGCTACAGGCGCCGAGCCTACAGTTCATGTTTCTATATGTGTGTTTTTTCTAATTCTATTTAGAAATATAGCTTAGAAAATACAGATTTTCTGATAAAGAACTTATTTTCTCTGCCTAGCCCTCACCTCTATTCTCATTTCAAAAATCTTTGTTCGAATATTTAATGGTTTGGAAATGTTTCCTAAAGCCTAACCTAAAAATCAAGCTTTAGTTAAGCACATTTCTTCTCGTGCTCAATAAAGACTTTGAATAAATAAGTACTATCACTGCATTATCATTTGCATTAAGACTCCTCAGATACATGAAGACTGCTATTATTTTTCAGCTTCTTAATTCCTTTTTCTTTTTGAGACAGAGTCTCACTTTGTCACCCCAGTAGAGTGCCCTGGTGTCATAGCTTACAGCAACCTCTAACTCTTGGGCTCAAGTGATCCTCCTGTCTCAGCCTCCTAGGTAGCTAGGACTATAGGCACCTAGCTAAAGATAATTGTTGACTGAAATTACAAAGAAACCCAATGATAATTTCGGTGCTAGGATTATAGGTGTGCGCCACTGCACCTGGCCCTTAATTCTTTTTTAGAGAACTTTTAAAAACTAGCTCTTTAATTATGAAGTCAATGCCTCAAATTGAACCAGAACTTGACCAAATTTGACTTCATTAAGATTGTTGATGAATCCCACCTTATTAAGGAAGTTTTCCACAATAAAAGATTGGGTCTAATGTTGCTGTAATCGTAGTAGGCAGGTGGCCTGCTTGAGCTTAGGACCTGAATACGAGCCTGAGCAAGAGGGAGCCCCTGTCTCAAATCACCCTATCACTGTATTCTGTTTACTTTTCTGTCTCTCTTGATAGTCTGTTAAGTTTATCCAGGGTAGTAACTATGTTTGTCAATACTTTATCCCAGGATCTAGCCTACTATCTAGTACAGTACCTGTTAAACATTCAATGAACTTTTCTGAGTGAATCATTGAATGAATGAACATTACAAAATAATCCTTAGATTATCTGTGCTGAAATACAATAATACTACATTTTATATTTGACTTTGGTGTAATGTTTTTGTATAGCAGTAACTTTAATCATGTTTTGGATTTTTTTTTTTTATTTTTCTCAGCATATTCAAAGGGTGAAAGATGTAGCCCATAAGCTTAATTTAAGTTCTGCTATATTTAACAATAAATTAACCTATGATAGGTTACTTAACCTATGTTAAGAATATCTTGAGGTTGGCTGGTCGCCATGGCTCACGCCTGTGATGCTAGCACTCTAGGAGGCTGAGGCTGGTGGCCTGCTTGAGCTCAGGACTCAGAGACCAGCCTAAGCAAGAGGGAGACCCTGTCTTTACTAAAAATAGAATCACTAGCCAGGTGTCATGCTGGCACCTGAGTCCCAGCTACTCAAGTGGTAGAGCAGTGGATCTCTTGAGCTCAAGAGTTTGAGGTTGTTGTTGAAAAATAGAATCACTAGCCAGGTGTCATGCTGGCACCTGAGTCCCAGCTACTCAAGTGGTTGAGGCAAGAGGATCTCTTGAGCTCAAGAGTTTGAGGTTGTCGTGAACTATTATGATGCCATGGCACTCTACCCAGGGTGACTGAGTGAGACTCTGTCCACACACAACCCCCCCAAAAAAGAAAAGAAGAAGTATCTTGAAGATAGGGAAGAATGTAGTGACATGAAATGATGCTGGAGGGCCTTTAAGTAAAAGAGTAACTGTGAACTTAATCCAAAACGGCATTATTAAGCTATTTTTTTTTTTTGGAGAAAGAGTCTCACTTTGTTGTCCTTGATGGGGTGCTGTGGTGTCATAGCTCAGAGCAACCTCAAAATCTTGGGCTCAAGTGATTCTCTTTTCTCAGCCTCCCAAGTAGCTGGGACTACAAGTGGCTGCCACAATACCTGCTATTTTTTTAAGACAAGGTCTCACTGGCTCAGCTGGTCTTAAACCTGTAGCTCAGGCCATCCACTCACCTCGGCCTCTCAGAGTGCTAGGATTACAGGCATGTGGCACCCTGCCCAGCAATCAGTAAGCTATTAAAGAGCTAAACTGTTGATAAGCATAGCCATTATTAAAAAAATTATATATAAATTTGCAATTAAAACCAAAGATAATAGATACTAAAAACCCTTGAAGTTCCTAATTTTTTCACTGTTATCTAAACTCTTAAAGTTATGTCTGTTGCATCAGTGTGGTGGAAATACTATATAGTAATGAGGGGCGCCACGTCTCTTCCCAACTCCGTGATCAGTGATGTCATACTGGTAGCTTGAAACTAGCTATTGTAGGAGTATTTATATCAGGGAGATTGGGGAAACACTACAAATAAGGGCTTTACCCCTCCCTGGGCAGTCAGTTGTTAAATGTTTAGCAACACACCATTGATTTTATAGAAGACTGGGTAGGAATACATCAAAGGAAGCAGTGAACCAGTTAGGAGTCTATAGTAATAATCTAATCAAGAGGTAATGATAAGTCAAGGAAGGATGACTTCCAAGTTTCTGGGTAGACGGTGTTTCCATTTACTGAGAAAGATAATACAAGAAGTGGAGTATGCTTGGGCCCAGAAGAAGGTCAATTCATGAATACAGATACTGAATCTGGGCAACTGGGACCAGGGAAATAATGAGTAGCCACTTGGCTTATAATTCTGGAACTTATTAGAGAGACATGGATGGAAGATGTTGATTTGAGAGGCATCAACAAGTAAATGTTAACTGAGACAGCAGGAATAGTTGAAATCATTTTGATGAGAGTATGAAAACCTGTGTTAGGAGCTGGGAGGAAGGGCCAGCAGAGGACATTGATGATAAGCCACAGAAGTAAGATAATCACAAAATTTGTGTCAAATAATTTTTAAATAGAGAGTATTTCAAAGAAGAAATTATTGTACACCATGAAAAATGAATGTACAGAGACATAAAAGTCATGTTAGCAAGAGCAGTTTTTAGACTATTGGGAGACTTAGAGTGACCTAAGAGGTAAGAAAAATAGAGACAGTAAGTTTAGGCAACATAACTTGTACACAGAAATAAAGAAATCTAATGTCCTAGGAGAAGGGGAATTGATCACATATTGTTTGTATATGAAATAGGAATGCATTTTTATTATAATCAATGCTGGTTTAAGACTTAAATTTCTGAGGTTATACACAAAAATGTTAATTTCATAACAGGCAAATGGTATGTACTATCCATCTCTTAAACATTATTGGTGCCCTGAGTCCTCCTTCTCTCAGACTCTTCCAAATCAGATTACTAAATTCACTAGCTTCTCCTCAAACATTTCTCAAATCTGTCCCTTTCTTGCCATCCCTACCGTCAAATACTACCCTAGCATGAGACACTGGGTGGACTCCTCTTATTTCACTACAGCTTCCTAACTCGCTTTCTCTATCAATTTTCACTTCCCTTAAAACAGTGCAGGTTAGAAGTACAACTGGCTAAGTATAGTTTTTAACTTAGTTGACACTGTACCAGGATTTTTCTGTGAAAACAGCAGGTAAATTAACATTCTGTAACAAGCTCCTTTCTCTTCAAGCTTATCTCTCTTGACCAGCACTTTAAGCCACAAGTAGTTTTCCACACTGCAGCCAGAGGGCTTTTTAATATGCAAATCTAATCGGGTCATTCTTTTTAACACCCCCCCCCCACGGCTCTTGAGGACTCTTAGGGTAAAATAGAAAACAGTTAAGTAGCATAAAAGACTAAATTCATGTCATCCTTTAGTCTCCTTTGAAACATCACATCCTTTGAGATGTGTTCTTTGACTTTCTAAGGCTAAGAGGTCTCTGTGAATGTCTCTTCTGTGGCACTCAACTGTAATTATTTATGTCTTTCTTCCTTACTGGACTCTTAGTACAAAGTCAGGCAATTATGAACTTGGTCATCTGAGGGATGAATGAAAAAAACAGTATATGGTATTTGCATAAAGTAAATTTAAAAACAGAAACATTACAAAGATTTTAAGTGGGCCAGGTGCAGTGGCTCACGCCTGTAATCCTAGCACTCTTGAAGGCCGAGGCGGGTGGATTGATTAAGCTCATGAGTTTGAGACCACCCTGAGCAAAAGCTAGACCCTAAGTTGGAGGTTGCTGTGAGCCACACAGCACTCTACCCAGCAAAAGCTTGAGACTGTCTCAAAAAAGAAAAAAGATTTTAAGTGGTAGCTTTTAATAAAGGGGGTATATTTAGTAATAGGTAGGGAAAAAGCTCAAGGATGCAATTTTCTGCATTCTAAGAGCTGAGGTATGAGGTATATTAAATCAGAACTGTTTTTACTTAACTTTTTAATGTTTCTTTTTTTCAGCTATGAGGCATGCACTTGCAGAGAAGGTAAACATTTACTGGGTACCTGTTATTTTACAGGCAGTGTTCAAAGTGCTTTGGAGAGGTCTGATTTGACAGAACCAAAGAATTTTGATCATTCTTCCAGCAAGAATGATCAAAATGAAGAAAAAATAAAACCCAATTTCTTTTTATTACTCAGTTCTAGTAGATGTAAGAACAAAGCTTATCTTTTACACTTTTATTAATATCGCTAATTCCATGACTATTAAAGATGGCTCAATTCCTCCGCAGTTACTCTGGGAGACTATGAGAAATCTAAAAGCTTCCCACGTCCCGTTGGCTAGTGAGAATTTCCTAAATTTAACGAGAACACATCAGGCTTCTAGACGATTGCTAACTTGAACAGGAAGATCGCTCTCTCCCTTACGACATCTTTCATGCCAAGACCCCGTCCAACAAGTAGTAAATAGAAGTACGAGAGTAGAATTTATGGTACCGGGCTAGTGCGGTGGCTCACGCCTGTAATCCCAGCACTTGGAGGGCCGAAACGGGTGGATTGCCTGACTTCACATGTTCAAGACCAACCTGAGCCAGAGCAAGATTTCGTCTTTAAAAATAGCCGGGCGTTGTGATGGGCACCTGTAGTCCCAGCTACTTGGGAGGCTGAAGCAAGAGAATGGCTTGAGCCCAAGAGTTTGAGGTTGCTGTGAGCTGTGATGCCACAACACTGTACCAAGGGCGACAAAATGACACTGTCAAAAAAAAAAACACCCACCAAAAACCAATTAACCAACCAGAAATCTACGGCACGCTCTTGTGGCTAAGGAGTAATCACCATTCAGTACTTGGATTTCTTTTAGAGAGTGAAGCTTACCCGAAAGGAGAGAAAAACTGAGCAGATTTGAGAAACACAAAGGCAAAAGTGATGCTTCCCTGCTACCAGCCGAGAAAGTTACTGGAATAAGGAGAATCCTCTTGTTCCTTCCCCACAAACGATACCCAGAACAGGAGCGCCCGGTCCTGTCACCCGCCCTGCCCAGGTTACCTGTGGAAGCTGATGTTAATGTGTTTGTTGTAGGTAGTAGCACAGCCCGCCGCAGCGCAATTGGTCGGCATTTCCCTTTGCCCCTCATTCGGCGCCGTCGTCAGCCTGTTCTGAGGTGCTGGCAGCTAAGCTGCTTTCCCGCAGACGCTGGCCAACCGAGGCAGGCGTGCCTTAGCCCAGAGAGCTAAAGTCTCGGGTGGGAAAAGGGGGTGTGTATGTGGGGGCGGAGGCGAGGGAGGGTCACCCTTCCTTTTTATTAATATGGCGGACTCGAGCCAGCAAAGCTGGCCGTCCTGGAGTTCTAGTCGCCTTGGTTTGACTTCACCAACATGGCGGACACACCCATTCCTCCCTTCCCACCAAGAGAGTAGGTCTACCGCGTCGCTTTGACAGCGGTCCTCGGAGCAATAAAAGGCAGAGGTGTTTTCCCCTCCAGTTACTATAAAACTCTCTCAAGGACGCAGCTAAGAGCAGTCGTGTCCACTCTCGCGCGCAACCAGCTGTTCCAGCCTCGGGCCGCTGAGTCCTGTAGGTTGGAAAAGCTGGCCCGAGGACTACAAATCCCAGTGAGCATCGCGTTGTCATTAATTATTATCGCGTGAATTGGGAGACTCGTTTCCTGCGTGTCACAGGAAGTGACGTCTCGGGGACAGCCGCTTTCAGAGCCGCTTTCAGAGCGCCTGTCTCGCGAGGCGGAAGAGCTCCGATCGTGGGGGAGCAAGGGGGCGCTAGGAGAGGGAACTGGGTTGTGACGGGCCGGCGAGAAAGCGCCGGGGTGCGGGGAAGTTGGGGCGCAGAGCCTGCTAGGCGTCCGAGTAGGTAAGGCCGCACCAGCCGGGTCCGTTAGAACAGGGAGCAGAAGAGGACGGCAATTGTCGGGCGGATCCCCGGACAGAGGGCTAAGGTTGTGTGGAAGGCGCTGCTCCCGGATGGCGACCGCAGAGACTCCGGCCCCAGTCCCCAGCGGCCTCTCGCCGAAGGAAGAAGGAGAGCTCGAAGATGGGGAAATCAGTGACGACGATAACAACAGCCAGGCGCGGAGCCGGAGCCGGAGCAGCAGCAGCAGCAGCGGCGGCGGGCTGTTACCGTATTCGCGGCGCAGGCCTCTTCACTCGGCCCGGGGCGGTGGATCTGGCGGAGGCGGTGGCTCTTCCTCGTCATCGTCCTCTTCTCAGCAGCAGCTGAGGAATTTCTCACGCTCGCGGCACACGTCGGAGCGGGGCCACCTCAGGGGACACAGCAGCTACCGACCCAAAGAACCGTTCCGGTCTCACCCGCCCTCGGTGCGGATGCCTTCGAGCTCCCTGGCCGAAAGCAGCCCTCGACCGTCTTTCTGGGAGCGGAGCCACATCGCCCTGGACCGTTTCCGCTTTCGAGGCAGGCCGTACCGGGGTGGGAGTCGCTGGAGTCGGGGGCGAGGAGGGGGTGAGCGAGGTGGCAAGCCAGGGTGCAGACCTCCTCTGGGCGGAGGAGCGGGATCTGGATTCAGTAGCAGTCAGAGCTGGCGAGAGCCTTCTCCACTTCGGAAGAGCTGTATCCTTAACGTGGCGGTCTGCCCTGGGTGTGTCACTTATTCAAATTCCCTTTAGCGTCATTACTTGGTCTGCGAGATGGGTATTAACTTTTCCGAACCTTCAGAACCGC
Source organism: Galagoides demidoff (assembly GCA_963574575.1). Taxonomy (NCBI): domain Eukaryota; kingdom Metazoa; phylum Chordata; class Mammalia; order Primates; family Galagidae; genus Galagoides; species Galagoides demidoff. Next base: position 10,422 of record CAUYQV010107324.1, read on the forward strand.
TTGTTTGTCCCTTGTGTCAGTATTCTTAAAGGAAGTTGTCGTTTGTGTCACACTATAGCGTTATTTCCTTGATTATTTATTGGGTATGTTGCTTTTAATATGAACGTGTTAAAGCGAAGCTGGTAATATCTGAGACAGACAAATCTGATTTGTAGTAGTGCGTCAGAAGTTCCAAGTTTGATTAGCGTTTTTTTCTTGGTACTGGAACTTTGTATTTTAGTTTAAATTGACTTGGATTGTTGGAGGAAAAATAGACAGTTTGGGGAGTACTGCTTTTTTGTCATATTGAACTTTGACATTGAATATTGTGAAGTTTCATCCTGCATAATCCAGTTTTTGTACTTCTGTTTTTATCTTTCTTAATTTTTCTTCCCATTGCTTCCATTTAAAATGGGAGGGAAAAAAGTGTCTTTCTCAACTTTGGAAAGATTTACCTCAACGTTTCTATGTCCTGTGTTCACTTTTGAACAGCGTACTTCTCTTAGTGCTGACTAAAGTAGGCCAGAGGTTGAAAGATAAATTTGTCATTTTTAATTTAACATATTAGAGTGGGCAAGTGTATATGGGAGGGTGGAGATTATTATGGACAAGTTGAAAAGGAAAATTGCAGAATACTCAATTTTTGCTACCTCTAACCTTATTCACAGCTATTTTTAATATTGAGTTTACCCAGGATTTATACTGAGGAATCAGTCTTGTGAAGATTTCTTGTTTTATAATGGATGTATTGACTTAGTCTACAATAAATAACTATAAAAATTGTTTAAGGACTTTCATCATACTTCTAATAGTGCAATGATTTTTAATACATTCATCAGATAAAAAAATTTACATATAATGACACTTATTTGGAAGATACTCAAAATTACTTTCATTGAACGTTTAGAGCCAGAATGGTTTTTCCCAGACATCAGAATGTAAAGGGGGCAGGGAATGTTCGTTTAGATCAGAAACTGAAGTTTCTGTTGCTAGTCTCTTGAAAAAACTTATTTCTACAACCAAAAATTAGGTTAGGAGCATTTCAAGATTTTTTCAGAGAAAATCATATAGGTATTTAACTTTTTCAAAGACCATGTTATTCCAAGATATTTTTGTATCCATGGATTTGTTTATTTTGAATTCCAAACGAGGAGGTCTATTTAAGCACATCTCTATGTGTGTGTGTGTGTGTGTGTGTGTGTGTTTTAAGGATACAGTGATGAAATTTGCACTTGGTGTTGGGGAGACAAGTGAAAATAAATAATTACAGTTTAGTATAAAAAGTTTAAATTGAATTCTATAAAAAGTACTATGGGAGCTCAAAGTTTTTTCTTAATTTATGTTACATGAAGGGAAGGTGAAGTGGGTTTTCCTGCTTTCTACCTTTGTCTTTGTTAATCAGTACCAATTTAGGTCTTTGGCACATACTTTATTGTTAAGCTTATACATTGTTATTAATAAACAGTCCTATGATGTTGCAAAAAAGTACAGGAAAATATTCAATCTGCCTGTGTGACTTTGATTTCTGTAGTAACTTGTGAGAAATGAGCTATCTTGCTGTTTTTCTTTTCACAGATGCTGCTTTAAGAAAAGGATGCTTGTTTTGATCCTCTGCTCATTGTTTTCCTCGTGCAGTATCACTAATTCATTCTAGAGGTGGTGTTCTTTTTAAAAATTTGAAAAGGAAAACATAGACATCTCTGTATAATGTGAGCAAACAAAATATATAATGCAAAACTTTATTCAGATTCCTTTAGTATGAAGATTGTACTCAGTTTAAGGCGTATTTCCACTGACTGATTATAATAATGACATTTTTATTTTTATAAATATTGTATAAAGAAAGAATAAAGGTTATTCTGTGGCTTATTTCTGTGATCTGGAAGTGAAATAGCCAAAGTACAGAGTCTGTTTATTTTTCTGGTGCAATTAAGATGTGTTGGTTGCAGCTTTAAAGAAGTAGAAAAAATCAGATTATATTGCAGTTGTTATTTTCATTATTTTTTCTTAATATTGGACATTATCAGTGTAGGTCTCTCTTAAATGAGTGCTGTTTTAAACATTCATATCTTGTGAGGGCTAACATAAATAGGCCAGTGTTTCTCATCAGTAAAAAGTCATTACATTTTCTCCTGCATTTTTTTTTTTTAAATCAGATTTTAGTTAGATGTTGTATCTTGAGAAGCTTAAATTTGGCAAGTTGATTTGATCCTATTTATCCTGTATGCCCAGGGGTAGGAGATTTCATCTAGTTTTAAAGGAGATTAACCAGTTATGGTCATATTCAATTGCTTTTCTTCATTTTTTTGTTTTTTTTTGTTTGTTTTTTGAGATAGTCTCACTTTGTGACAGTCATAGCTCACGGCAACCTTAAGCTGTTGGGCTCAAGTGATCCTCTTGCCTCAGCTTCTCTAGTAGCAGGGATTATAGGCCCCTGCCCAGCCCGCTATTTTTTAGAGACGGGGTCTGGCTCTTGCTCAAGCTGTTTTGGAATTTCTGAGCTCAGACATCTGCCCGCCTCTGCCTCCCAGAGTGCTGGGATTATAGGTGTGAGCCACCATGCTCAACCTTTTTCCTGTTCTTTAGTTGTTTTTTGTTAATATATTGAATCTTTTCCCTTCACAACTGTTTCTAGGGTTTTTAGTCCTTTTTCTTTTAGTTACTGCATTTGTACCTTTAAATAGTAAGTTGTAAATGCAGACGATTACGGAATTTATGTATAGAGTGCATGAGAAGGGAGGAGGGTGAGCAAGTAACTTCACAGAGGAGGTGACATTTTTGAATTGAGGTCAAGTCGAAGAACTGAGAAACATAAACACAAAGCTAGGTGTAAACTGTGATGAGCTGGAAAAAAGCAAGTTTGCTCACAGGTAAGATTGTGAAGGCATTATATGTGGGTCATTACAAAAGTTTTGAGATACAGAAATCAAGAACCATAAAATCTATGTTGGTAAGCTGAACAAGTTGAAATATGCACAGGTGAATCCCAAAGGAAGGACACTGTTGACTGTGCCTCTTGGACATGAAATAATGGACCATAACACATTCTGTTTAAAAACTTTTGTAGTGACCTATGTATTGATTTTCAGGATTTTGGACTTTAAACAAGAGTACTGATTTTTATCAAATTTGTATTGTGGAAAGATTACTCTGGCAGCAGAATGGCTTGAGGGAGATAGAGAACTATCTTATCACCCAAGTATCTTACCAGGTCAAACTTCTCTCTTCTAATAGGTAAAATGGTGGAAGTGCATTGGAATGCTTAAAGTGAAAAGATAAAGCTAAATTGAGCTCACTGAAGAGCACCATACTTTCAAGAGTTTGAGAGAAAGGAATCATGGAGATTTAAAAGACAAAAAAAAAAAAATAATAAAATAAGTAGGGAAACCAGGAGAGTAGGAGTTATGGAAGCCAAGAGGGAAAGATAGATGTGGTTTATAGTGTCAAATGCTGCAGAGGTCAAGTGAAAAACAAGGTTTGAAACGTTATTGGATCAACTCAGCCAAAGCAGTTTTTGTGGATTGATAGAATGGAAGCCAGATTCCCTTTGGTTGAAGATTAAGAAAGGTATTGAGAAACTACTTTTCTTTCAGGAAACTTGGCTCTGAAGAGATCAGAGAACCAGATTTACTAGAACACTTTTGCTGTAGAAAAGTTTTTAATTTTAATGTTTATTAATGCTTATTTAGTTTCTCAAATGGTGGTGTTTCTCTTTCTTGGAATTAGTCATCAGGGGACTTTAAAAATCTTTTGCTGGTGTTTGTCCTGGTGGTGGTAAACAAAAAAGGACCACATTTAGGGAACTATAATGTTCTATCCTCCCCAATTCAAAAGATTCTGTAAATGATTAATTGTATTAAAATCACAGGAGGTATTTGTCTTTCTTAATTTCTAGTCTGGGAATATGAGGTGTAACAATTCTCATGTATGTGACTTGTTTGGAATAAAAATTATAGTTTGAAATTTTGTAGCCATTTCTAAGGAAGAGCTTACAGTTCTCTCATTGTTAGAGAAAACAAAAAAGGTTTAGATATCCTTGTCTTTAGGGGGAAAATTAAAAGATACATTTTGAATGCTGTTTTTTTTATCTTCTCAGTGCCGTAATTATTTTCATTGTGCATATGTTGGGTTGTAGTATACTTGATGAGCTCTACACGCCTATGTATTTGATTTTTAAGAAAATGTCTCATTCATAAATTTAGTCTAGCTAATAATCGTCAGTGTTCACTTTTTATCTCTTATTTTTTTTAATTGATACATGGGAAGAACTAATAGAAGAAACATTTCTTCCTGATTATCTGCAGTATAAATTATCCACATCTGTGACAAATCCTTACATCCAGCTTGTTATGGGCTCTCTTGGCACCTACAGAAGGAAGGATGCTAAAACCTAATTAAGTGGACTACCTGTGGATACTATTGATAATTACTGACATTAGTGATTTTGTAAGTGGCCTATCTATGTGGATGCTTGTTAAATTGAAATATGGGCACATAATGGAACTAGGAATTTAGTAAGTTAAAAATGTCAATTTGTCTTTCTTAAAATTAAAAAGGGAGAAAATTCATCTGTAACTTAACATATTTTTGTTAAATTTAACTGTGGAACATTTTTTGGAAACTGGTTTCCTTAATACGCTGTTCAGCCAAAAGTTTTGGAAGATCTCCATCAAGAAAACAGAATTATTCCTCAAAAAGTGAAAACTGTGGGGAGGAAACTTTTGAAGATTTACTTTTAAAGTATAAACAAATACAGTTGGAATTAGAATGCATCAATAAAGATGAAAAACTAGCTCTGAACAGCAAAGAAGAGAATGTACAAGAAGATTCTAAAGCATTGAACTTTGAGGACCAAACAAGCACTGATAATGTCAGTATTACAAAGGATTCAAGTAAAGAAATAGCTCCTGAGGAGAAAACACAGGTCAAAACTTTTCAGGCATTTGAATTAAAACCACTCAGGCAAAAATTGACTTTACCAGGAGATAAGAACCGGTTAAAAAAAGTTAAAGATGGAGCAAAACAGCTTTCCCTGAAATCAGACACTGCTGAATCTAGTCAAGGTAATGGAGTGAAATATTACAAGTAGTAATAAGTTTATTCTTTCTCTGAAGCACTAACAACTTATTCTGGTAGTGCACCTCACTGAAATTATTCTGATCTCTAAATTCTTTTTGCTATACCAATAATTATATTATTGAATAGTGACAAGTTTTGTTTCCTTCTGATCTTTGTTTTCTTTCTTTTGGGCAAGACATGCTGGCCAGGACAACAGACATTGAACACAAGTGGTAAAAGCAGGCATCTTTGTTGCTTAACTTAAAGGAAATGCTTTTGACATTTATCATTAAACCTGATTTTTTTTAGATACCCTTTATTAAGTAAAGGAAGTTTTTCCTCATTCCTACTTTGAGATTTCAGCATAAATGGGTGTTGAAGTTCACATTTTCTTCTTTCATTGAGATGAACATTAATTAATTTGTTACTATAATGAATTAATTGATTTTTGTAGTGGTAAACCATCCTTGTATGCCTGCATTAAATAGTTTATGATATATCATTTTTAAATCATAAATTTGTTTTTTAAATTTTTTTCTCTTTATTATTATTATTGTTTTTTTTAGAGACTGTCTCATTTTATTGCCCTCAGTAGAGTGCTCTGGTGTCACAGCTCACAGCAACCTTCGGCTCTTCGGCTTAGGCAATTCTCTTGCTTCAGCCTCCCGAGTAGCTAGGACTACAGGCGCCCACTACAATGCCTGGCTATTTTTTTGTTGCAGTTTGGCTGGGGCCAGGTTTGAACCGACCACTCTTGGTATATGGGGCTGGTGCGCTCTTCACTGAGCCACAGGTACCACCCTTCTCTTTATTATTAAGATATAATTTATATATGGTAAAAATTTATTCTTTTTAGTCTATGGTTCTTTAAATTTTGATAGATTCAGACAGGTAGGTAACCATTCCCAGCAATTACAGTTAACAGAATAGTTTCATGAACCTCAAACAATTTCCTTAATGTGTCTTTGTAGTTCACCCTCCTCTTAACCCTTAGTCTGCCTGGTAAAAAACGACTGATCTGTCCCTGTAGTTTTGTTTTGTCTAGTATGGCACATAAATGTAGTATATTGCCTTTTGATTCTACTTTTTTCACTTAGCATAGTGTATTTAAAATTTATCCATATAATTGTATATATTGGTAACTTGTTCTTTTTTATTCCTGAGTAATATTCCATTGTATACTATAGTTTATTCATTTCCCATTTGTGGGACATTGGGTTTTTCCAACTTGTGGCAATTACAAAGATTTGCTAATGTCTTGCTTAGAATGTTTCATCTGTGTTCATAGCTTGTACTTTTTTTCTCCTTCCTTGCCAGTGTTTAATAGAAGATCATGGTACTCATAATGAGTTAGTGGGGGTTTCCTCTTTATTCTCTGGAATAGTTTAAGATTGGAATCATGTTGGGATATTTGGTAGATCTTGCTGTGAAGTGTCTGGGCTTGCATGGAGTTTTTTCTGAGAAGGTTTTAAGGTATTGTGTTTTCTGTTTCAGTTTCTATTTCTTATAAAATGTCCATTTCCTGTAAGTTACAAAATATATAAAGAATTCTTAAGACTTTCTTACCTTTTAATATCTATGGCATTAATAAAATACATTTCTCTTTTTCTCTGTTCCTTCAATTCCCTTGAAATAAGTCCATTGGTGTTAAGACTTTAGTTTTCAGCCCTTCTATTAAGATTTTAGACCACGAAATTTCCACTTTATTTCTGTCTGTGTTGATATATGTAAGTTGTTTTTATTCATTCTAAATCTTTGCAGATTTTCATTTTTCTTTGTCTTGAAGGCTATTTCAAAGTGTTTAACTTCCAAACATGTAGGTTTTCTAGTAATGTTTTTTGTTAATCATACTAAGTCATTTAATGTCAGAGTAAGATTGATATGATTACCAATTTTTTAAAGTATTTGCAGACTTGCTTTATTGTCTAGTATGTGGTTGATTTTTTTTTTTTTTTTTTTTTTTGAGACAGAGTCTCACTCAATTGCCCTGGGGTTGAGTGCCAGGGTCTCTTAGTTCGCAGCAACCTCACTCTTGGGCTCAGGTGATTCTCTTGTCTCAGCCTCTTGAGTAGCCGGGACTACAGGTGCCTGCCACAACACCTGGCTATTTTCTAGACACAGGGTCTCACATTTGCTCAGGCTTGTCTGGAACTTGGTAAGGTCAGGCAATCCACCCACCTCGGCCTCCCAGAGTGCTAGGATTATAGGTGTGAGCCAACCTGCCTGGCCCTCACTTTTTAATTTTTGATCTGCTTGATTTGTTACTGAGACAGATTTGTTAAAATTTGCCACTATGATGGTGGGTTTATGATTTTTTTACTTTATATACTTGGAAGCTGGGGAATTGACTCATACTATGTAGCAGCTTTCTTTAGTAAATGTTTTTGCCTAAAAAACTATTTTGTCTTATATTAACAGCAACAAATGTGTGCCTTGCATATAATTTTTCATCCTTTCAGTCTTTCTGTATTCTCATGTCTCAAATGTCACTTGTACATAGTATGAAGCTGGATTTAATTTGTTATGTAGTGTGATAGTCTTTTTTAACTTGAACATATAGTCCCTTCACCTTTATTTATGATTATTGATACATGGATTTATTTCCTTTTTTTTTCTAGCCTCTTATTATTTTTCTTCATACATTTTTTTCTTTTGCTATTTTGGAAGTCAGATACTAAGTTTCTAGTTTCACATTGATACCTATAGGAATTGTTACATGAATTCTTATTGATGTTTAAAGTTAATTAAGCTCCTTTTCTCTCCCTAAATTACAACGACCAATGTTTTTAGTTTTGCCTATATATTTACCACTTTCTTGGCTTACTTTTCCTGTTGTGTCTAGAGTCACTTATGCTTAAGTACATTCCTTAGAATTTTTTAATGTGTTTCTGCTGGGTGGAAAATGTTTCTGCTTACTTTCTTTAAAGATGATTTCCCTAGATTTCAAATTCTAAGTTGTTTAATTATATTCTTACCTTACTGAAGATATTTTGTGGATTCCATTGTCGATTTTGAAATGTCAGCCATCAGTCTTAATGATTTCTAATTTGATGATAATCTGTCTTATTTCTGTGGTTGTTTTAAAGGTCCTATTTCTGGTTTTGATACTCCATAGTTTAACTATGATTAGATTATGATTTATTTATTTATTTTTTATTTATCCAGCTTAGAGTTTTTTGTGCCTCTTGAATCTGGATTGGAGCTACTTTTCCCTTTTACAGTTTAGCATCTTTATTCTTATTTAGGCAGTTATTTAACATATAATCTGGGGGACAGAAAAGTTACAAAACTATCAGAGACTATAATAAGAGTTATGTGTGAAAACCTGCAGTAACACAGGAGAGGATCAGATATCCCCACCTAAATTTAGAAAGTTTTCATTGAGATGGAAATGTTTAATGTACATCTTAAAAAATGAGCTTTTGCATTAGGGAAATCAGAAGGAACCAAATGAACAGAGGCACAGAGTGCTTTTTAGGGGTATTGAGATTGGTCAAATATGGGTGTAAGGTGGGATAAATGGTATGTTTGGGGGAGTAGTTAGACATAAGTTTATAAAGGGACAGGTTAAAGTTAGATTGGGAAAGGCCTTAAATATGTAGCTACAGAATTTGAATTTTGTTCTTTAAATATTGGGTGGGCTGTTAGGACAGTGGCATGATCAGATGTGTGTTTTAGAAAAATCACTGGCATCTGTGTGGAAAAGGGATTGGAGGGAAATCAACGAAGTTGACATTTCATGTGAATTAACAAATTATACATATGAGTGTTTCTACATGTGCATTTTCCCGAATCCTTAGCAAGACTGTCACATTTTTAACTTGTTATTGGTTAGCTTTTTTCCATGTCTCTCAACTATTCTACACCTTCATGTTTTTTTCAGGCCTTTTATTCACCCCGTCCTTTATTTGTCAGCTTCTAAGCTTGCCTTTTAGTGGTGACTTCACTCAATTCCAGCTTTTCATTTCCTGATCATAAACTTGTTATCTATATCGATTTTCATGTCCATTCTTCTTCTCCGTGGCAGTGATGACTGTCTTATTCATGGCCACTTTGTTTCGACCTATATTCCTGGCTCTAACTTCTTCCACCTTCTCTTAGACCTTGTTCTACATGGTATTCTGCTTTATCTTTAACCACTTTTTCTTTAACGGGTTCTCATAAACATAGTTGAATGTTCTGTCCATCTCCTCATCCTCTGTTCTCCTTTAAATTTATGAAGTTAAGTATTTCTCATCTTTTCACTGTGCCTTCTGGAATGGCTAGTCTGCATTACCTCTCACTTTATTTCCTCATCCCACAATAACCCAGTCTGCTTTTCTGTCCCCATTGCAGTACTGTAACTACTCATGGCTAGGTTTTTTTTAAATGACCTAATAGTAAAATTCATTTCATTCTATCATACATTCAGAAATTAGTAGAGCGCTTTATTCCAGGCTCTTGGAAATAAGTTAGTGAACAAAATATACAATAACATTGTATAATCGTGTAATCATTTATGTCTTCATGCATGGCTTACATTTTAGAAGACAAGACACTTAACATAATGAGTAAATTAACTATTATGAAAAAGTATAGCAGGTTAAGTAGAAAGTGAATGGGGGTACAGGTTGTAGCACTAATAGGGTGGTCAGCATAGGCTTCAATTGGAAGGTGAACTTAAAGATTTTGAAGATGGTCAGAGAATAGCCAAATAAATATCTGGAAGAAGACGTTTCTAGGTAAAGAGAATGGCTAGAGAAGTTTTTTACAGAGTTATTGGGGGCTGTATTACTTGGGAACTTAATAGAAATTCTCAGGCCTTAGATCTCACTGAATTGTGAACTCTGGAAATGGGACCCAGCAATTTGTATAGAGACAGCCCTTCTTTGATTTTTAACACATGCTGATTTTCTCCCTTGCTAAGTTTGAGAATCACCCTTAGCAGAAGGATGCCTGGCATATTTAGGGAATAACAAGGAGGCCTATGATACTAAAGGCAAAAGTGAAGAGGATGAATAGTGGGAGAGAAGAGATTGGGTGGGAGCAGATCTCATAGAGCCTTGTGTTTTTTTATTCTGAGTGAAATGGGGGAACCTCTTACAAGGTCTTGAGCAAATGACTGACCTAATCTGTTTTATATTTTTAAAGGATCACTTTGGCAGCAATATCAAGAATTTTCTATAGAGGGTAGACATCTCTACTATGTTGAGTGATCTTTTTGTTACCTTGAAATTTTAGAGTTTCTGTAATATTGTACATATGAATTTTCTTATAACATTCTGATTTTTTTCTTTTCTAGAATTTTCTTGTATTACTTGTTAATCTTATTATTACGGTTTTTTACTACCATCAGTGTGCTGATGACTTTATCTCCAGCTCACATTAGAGTTTCAGTTAATAATATAGGGTGCCCCAAAAGTTGTCCCTAAAGTTGCCATACATAGGGAAAATGGGAAGTTGTAGCTAAATGTACTTTTAGTTACAAAATACTCACTGCCAAATTTTACAAAGACCTAGTCAACATACAGAGAATATTTTGTAAATTTTGTAATGAAGATTTTGTAAATAAAGGTATATTTAGCTACAATTTCTCATTTTCCCTATGTATGGTGTCTTTAGGGGCACCTTGTATTTTAAATACCGTATGACTATACAAGACCAGTTTTCGTTTTGGAGTAGGTTTTGAGTAAAAATTGAGATAACTTTATTGTTATAGTGGTAGGACAGTGTCCACCCATTTAGTTAGTTTAAACAACCTGCATTTATAATCTTTGTGTAAAGTTTGTTGTCTGAAATTTATGGTTTGTTCTTGTTTTTTTTTTTTGGAGACGGAGCCTCAAGCTATCCCCCTGGGTAGAGTGCCATGGCATCACAGCTCATAGCAACCTCCAACTCCTGGGCTCAAGCGAGTCTCCTGCCTCTGCCTCTCAAGTAGCTGAGACCACAGGCGCCCGCCACAACACCTGGCCATTTTTTGGTTGCAGCCATCATTGTTGTTTGGCGGGCCTGGGCTGGGGATTGGAACCCGCCACCTTAGGTGTACGTGGCTGGCGCCTTAGCTGATTGAGCCACAGGCGCCGAGCCTGTTCTTGTTTTTAAGGTAGCATTATATTCCTAAGGTACCTGCTAGGTTAATGAATACTTGCCTCTGGGCTACATTAAAGGGGAGTGCTGACATTTTTAACAGACAAGTGAGATCCTAATCAACTAATAGATTTCTCATGACCTAATGAAACTCTTAAGTTTCTCATGTAGGAAAAATGTATTGCTTTCTTTATTTATTATTGGAAGGTTGTCTTCATTTTTTTCTTGTTTATTTTTATCTAGTAGTCATTACTATTCTCATTTTTCTAAAGTAAGGTAAAATGCATTCCTAAATATCAGCACACTGCATTATCGTTCAATAAAAACCAGAGTTTATCAAGAAAATAGGGTTAGAGGAACCAACACTCAGACTTTGTCAGTGGCCCTGAAAAAAAAGATTGGAATCGAAGAAAAATGATCACGTAGCTTTACATGTTAAATAGTTTAAAAATGCTTGAAATATTATAACGAATGACAGTTGATGCTAAAAATATCTTAAAAGTGTGCTGTGTAGCTTTTGAGTTGTTATGAAGTGAAGCATCGAGTACAGAGTGAAGAGTATTATCTTACAGTGAAATCAGACAGTAAGTTATAACAGCAGATGAGAGGTGTAACATAACATACACTATGAACCATGGGAGGTACTTGAAGTATGTGTGGTTTGTGTATTCCTACAAGGCTCAGATCACTTTCTGCACTCTTAGTGTTTCTCTGAGACAAATCACATATAAGTAGATATAAAATTTTTGGTATTCACATTATTTTCTAATATACCAACCATGTTGCAACAAATTCACATTTACAGAATAACCCATGTAGCAGAACTCATCTATTGTGAAATTTGGTCATTGCCTTCTGTTTACTTTGACTGAGATACTTGATGAGTCATTTCTCTCCTTACTGAATAAGTTACATGTTCTTTCACCAGTAGATTGACTTGAGCAATCAGTTTAGAATGTTTGGAACACTGCTGGGTTTGGGATTCAGAAAAAAACTTAGGCTTGCAGGTTAGATCTAGTTTAAATCCTAATTTACAACTTCATTTATGTCTTCTTCAAAGGTTGGTAAGTTTTTGACTTCATCTGTTTTAATTACAAAAATATCTTAATACTGTTAAAAATGTACTATTCCTTATTCTGTGATTTGTAAGCATGTTGTAGATTAATGTACGAGTTTGTACACTGCTTCATCAGAAATCTGGGCCTATGGCTAGATTTCTAGAAAACGTGGATGAACTTAATTTTGTTCATACTTAAACTACCTTTGCTGATGCATTTCTAGATAAATAGAAGACCAGTTCTTTGCACAAGTTCAGTACAGTCTCTTAAATTTTGAATTCACTCCAACTTTAGAGGACTCAATTAATTTAATCATTATTATATTCTGTCAGTGTGTAATCTACTTGATAAAGAAGCTTTGCTTATATATCTACTTTATAAATTCTATTTTTATTTGAAATCATTTTTAGTTCACAAGTCATTTTATCAAAGTATGATTTTAATTTATTTAGTATTTTGCATTATTTTGCCTTATAAGTTTCAGAATTGAGCCTGATAAGGAGACGTTTATTGAAATTATTATCCTCTTTAAGTGTATTTTTCGCTTTTGGCTGAGAGATGTAAAAAATGAGACCCTTTAAAGATACCCTTTAAAATACTACTAAATATTATATAGTGTCATTTTATTTAACATATTTTGTGACTGTCTTTTAGCATATTCAAAAGATGCTATTTTATTTTAAAGGATTAGAAGATAAAGAACAAAATTTAACAAGAAGAATTAGTACCTCAGATATTCTATCTGAAAAGGTAAGACACTATTTTGTGGAATTGGATGTCTCTGTAAGACCCATTCTTGCATTGCTTTAGTCTGTTCTTTTGAAAGGAAAATCCTGTTTTGCTTTTCACCTGTTTTCTTTCATCATTGATACAATGGCCTTAAAGATAAATTCTAGAGAGACGTCTTGGAGTCTGTTGCCTCTGGGTTCTGCAAGTTATACTTAATTGAAGTGTCTTACATACTCACAGATGATCTTATTGTTTGTGTTTTGAAACTTTTTTGATTCAGGAATATTCTGTTTTTTGTGCATTATCCTATGTGGGAAAGCTTTGTAGTTAGGTTGACTCTGTCCTGGTATCAAATTCCAGTTCCTCCTCTTATTCGGTGAGTGACCTTATATGAATTATTTAGCCTTTGCTTGCCTTTATTTTCTTTTCTGCAAAATGAGTTAAATGTCATCTGTTCTCTGGGTTGTTGTGAGGCTTGATTAGAATAATGTATAGAAGTAACAAGGACTGTATTTGATATATAATAGGCATGTGATAGTCCAAGCTTTTTCTTTGTTGAATTAGAGATCTGAAATACTTACAGTTTCTTTTACTGAGATTTCAGTTTGTATTTATATGTAAATTGAAATGATTCTCAGCACCAGGGAGCTTTAGGAAAAGACGGTCTTCAATTTAGGAGTGATAATGTAACACATAATTTTTTTTTTTTTTTTTGAGACAGTCTCAAGCTGTCACCCTGGGTAGAGTATTGTGGTGTCACAGCTCACAGCAACATCAAACTGTTGGGCTCAAGGGATTCTCTTGCCTTAGCCTCCCAAGTAGCTGGGACTATAGGCGCCCGGCATAATGCCCAACTATTGTTTTTTTGCAGTTGTTATTGTTGTTTTAGCTGGCCTGGGCTGGGTTTGAACCCACCAGCTTCAGTGTATGTGTCTGACATCCTACCCACTGAGCTACGGGCGCCACCCAACACATAATTTCTAATATCCTCACAGTTACCCTGTGAAGTAAGTCGACGTTGTGTATGTTTTATAGATTGAGTAAAATTCATTTGTGTAAATTAAGTGACTTGCGAAGTTATTATTGGGAATTAAGAGCCACAGTAAGTGTTTGAATGAGGTTCTCTGACTCCTTAGTGCTCCTGCTGTTTAAGAAGCTACTTCAGGTAGCTTGTAGTTGTGTAGTAGAATCAGGGGTTTCTTTCTCATCCCAAAGAAAGTAACTGCAAAAAGTAATAAGACTTTTAAGTCTCAATGGAACAGTAATGATACCTTTATTTTAGCTAAACTGAATTTCCATTGTTCCTACAGTAATGGAAGTATTCGTTAATATCACTCTCTAATTTGGTAGCTATTAGCCACTTGTGGCCATTAAGGGCTTGAAATGTGATTAGTGTGACCCAAGGAACAAATTTAAATTTCAGTTTTAATTAATTTGTATTTAAAGAGACATTTGTGGGCTAGCCAGGGTGGCTTATGAATGTAATCTCAGTACTCTGGAAGTCCAAAGTAGGAGGATTGCTTGAGCCCAGGAGTTGAGACCAGTCAGGGCGACATAGTAAGACCTGTTCTCTATAAAAAATAAGTAAATTGATCGGACATGGTGTGAACCTGTAGTCCCAATTACTAGGGAGGCTGATGCAGGAAGAGCACTTAAACCTAGGAATTTGAAGTTAGGGTGAGCTGTGATCATGCCACTGTACTCCAGCCTGGGCAATAGAGTGACACTTAGCTTAAAAAAAATAAAAATAAATAGCTGCATGGTCACTATATTGGACAGCACAGCTCTTGGAATTTTAGTACCAAGCAAAAAGGGGTTGGGCATCATCACTCATGCCTGTAATTTTAACACTCTGGTCGGCCAAGGCGGGTGGATTGTCTGAGCTCACGAGTTTGAGACCAAGCAATAAAATTTGGGATGTTTAAGTGAGTTAGAGTTTACGTGTTATTTCCCAACAAGTAGAAAGGGTAATTACATCCTGATTTGTTTAAAGTAAAGCGCTGATGTGTCTGGTGGTATTTTAATCAGGGATTTATAGTAGTTTATATTCAGATGAAACCGTTAGTTAGAATCTACTGTTTTCTTTATCCTTAAGAATAGAAATAATTCAATTGAATTTTAGAAAAAGTGTAATTACAGTTCACCTGTAAGAAAAAGTTATTGGATAAATGGACCTTTTGGAATCTTAGACTCTTTTGACTCCTCTTTCCCTTCTATACACACATAATAAAAACATACAAAGTCTTGTGTTTAACTTCAGGGTTTGAGGGGCCCAAGGAGCCTCCCCTCCATTAAAATTCATGGACTCAGTCCTATAATCCTAGCACTCTGGGAGACCAAGGTAGGAGGATTGCTTGACCTCAGGAGTTTGAGACCAGCCTGAGCAAGAGACCAACTCAACACACAAAAAATATAAAAATTAGCTGGGCATAGGGGTATGCACTTACAGTTCCAACTACTTGGGAGGGAGAGTGGGGGATTTCTTGAGCCCAGGAGTTTGAGGTTGCACTGAGCTATGGTAACACCACTGCACTCTAGCCAGGGCAACGGAGTGAGATTCTGCCTAAAAAAAAAAAAAATCCATAGACTCCAGTTAAGAACCTTTGCTTTGCCAGGCATAGTGGCTCTCATCTGTAGTCCTAGCACTTTGTGAGGTGAGGCCAGAGGATCCCTTGAGCTCAGGAGTTCAGGTACTAGCCTGAGCAAGAGTGAGACCTTGTCTCTTCTAAAAGCAGAAAAATAAGCTGGGCATGGTGGGGCAGAGGGGTGCCTGTAGTTGCAGCTACTTGGGTAGCTGAGGCAAGAGGATCTCTTGAGCGTAAGAGTTTGAGGTTGCTATAAGCTGTGACGTCACGGTACTTTACCCAGGACAACATAGTGGTACTTTTATCTCAAAAAAAAAAAAAAAAGAAAACCTCTGCTTAAGAACTTGACATATTCAGTTATATTTTAACTTTAATGTAGAGAATAGATTAATTTTAAAAATTATCTCAAAAAAGGTAGAAAAATGAGTGAAATGAAAAATTAAGTTATTTCAATTTGAAAATATTCTCAGAACATCTGTTAACATTCTTCCCATTTTAGCTTCTGTGAAGAAAGTCTTGTGTATTCAAAATATTTAAAATATTCAGATAAACTTGTGTAGCTTAGAACACATAGTCAAATGTAAGCACATGTCTATAGATTTTTATCTTCAACAGTAATTTCAAGAATTCAAAAATATATAAGAAAAGAAAGTTTACAAATTTGAGTCTGGATATTAGTGTATCTGTTCTCTGTTACATGTGAGGCTAGTAAGTCACATGATTTTGGAACTATTTTATTTTTATTCCTTCCCTCCTGGGTTCTTGATTTCTTTCTTCTTTTTTTTTTTTTTTGGAGACAGAGTCTCAAGCTATCGCTCTGGGTCGAGTGCTGTGGCATCACAGCTCATAGCAACCTCCAACTCCTGGGCTTAAGGGATTCTCTTGCTTCAGCCTCCCAAGTAGCTGGGACTACAGGCACCCACCACAGTGCACTGCTATTTTTTGTTGTCGGTGGTACAGTTGTCATTGTTGCTTTAGCTGGCCCAGGCTGGGTTCAAACCCGCCAGTCTCAGTGCATGTGGCTGGCACCCTACCCACTGAGCCATAGGCACCACCTCTTGATTTCTTCTTATATTGGCTACTCTGATTTTTACCCTCTTTTAGGGTTGAGAGGCCTTTTATTTTTTATTTATTTTTATTTTTTTGAGACAGAGTCTCACTATGTTGCCCTGGGTAGAGGGCTGTGGCGTCACAGCTCACAGCAACCTCAAACTCTTGGGCTTAAGTGATTCTCTTGCCTTAGCCTCCTAAGTAGCTGAGACTACAGGTGCCCGCCACAGTGCCCAGCTAATTTTTTTTTTTTTGGTTGTAGTTGTCATTGTTGTTTGGCAGGCCAGGGCTGGATTCAGACCCACCAGCTCTGGTGTATGTGGCTGGAGCCCTAGCCGCTTGAGCTACAGGCACTGAGCAAAGGGATGCCTTTTAAATGATCATCTCTAACTCCTAGTTTTCCCTTTTTGCATCCTGTTCTGTCAGTTGTACCCTCCCCCGTTCTGCATATTTGCGTATGTAAATATACCCTCCACAGATGATCTTCTGTTGGTGTTACAGGTAATAAATTAGGGTCCTGGGCTCTGGTTACTAAATTAGTTTCCTTATTTTATCTATATTTCCCTTTTAAATAATTGCCTTAAAACGAAGTTTAAATTCTAAACTTGAAGATTTGACTTGGTGAAATATTTGAGGTTTACTTACAGAATTGAAAAATTTTAACTGTTTCTTTTTGCTTTAAAGAAACTTGGTGAAGATGAAGAGGAGCTGTCTGAATTACAACTTCGTCTTTTGGCTCTCCAGTCAGCCAGTAAAAAATGGCAACAAAAAGAACAGCAGGTGATGAAAGAAAGCAAAGAAAAGTTGACTAAAGCGAAAACCGTACAGCAAAAAGTTAAAACCAGTACGAAAATGCATTCGGCCAAGAAAGTTAGCACTACAGGTGATCATTTCTGTTAATTTTTTAAAATCAAATGAGTATGTCAGAATAGTTTGTAGATTTTAATTCAAAAGTTTTGAGTTCAGGGAATTCAAGGGCCCTAAGATGGAAGCTAATCCTGTGTAAACAGAACTCAGAGGAGCAGCTATATAGACAGACAACTCATGATGATGAAAATAATTTATTTGTTTTTTTTTTTAAAAAGTCTTATTTTGTTGTCCTGGGTTAGAGTGCCATGGTGTCATAGTTCACAGCAACCTCAAACTCTTGGGCACAAGCCATTCTCTTGCCTCAGCCTCCCAAATAGCTGGGATTACAGGAGCCTGCCACAATGCCTGGCTATTTTTAGAGGCAGGGTCTTCATCTTCCTCAGGCTAGTTTTGACCTGTGAACTCAGGCAATCCATCTGCCTCAGCCTTCCAGAGTGCTGGGATTACAGGTGTGAACCACTGTGCCTGGCCCCGATGAAAATAATTTTAAAGCTCTTACTTTCTTTTATCTCCTATAAAATTCTTTTTTTTTTTTGAGACAGAATTTCACTATGTCACCCTTAGTAGAGTGCTGTGGCATCATAGCGCACAGCAACCTCAAACTCTTAGGCTTAAGTGATTCTCTTGGCTCAGCCTCCCAAGTAACGGGGACTACAGGTGCTCACCACAATGCCCAGCTATTTTGTTGTTGTTGTTGTCATTGTCGTCTAGTAGGCTTGGGCTGGGTTTGAACCCCCTAACCCCAGTGCATGTGGCCTTTGCCCTAACCTCTGAGCTATGGGCGCCAAGCCCAAAATTCTAACTCTTAACAAATAACTGATCTTTATGTATTTTCATCTAAAGCTAAACAAGCATTGAGGAAGCAGCAAACAAAGGCATGGAAGAAACTGCAACAACAAAAAGAGCAGGAAAGACAGAAAGAAGAGGATCAGCGGAAACAAGCTGAAGAGGAAGAGAGAAGGAAAAGAGAAGAAGAGATCAGAAAAATTCGAGATCTCTCAAATCAGGAAGAGCAGTACAATCGATTCATGAAATTGGTTGGTGGAAAGAGGAGATCAAGAAGCAAAGTAAGAAATGTGAAAATACAAAGTCAGATATTACTCAAATTCAAGTACCCTAGGGAGTCTTATTTTATAGATTCTCTCAAATAAAAACTGTACATCTTGCATTTGACAGAGCTAATAAATAACTCTTGGGGAGAAAGAAGAGTAGGTTATAATTGGGAATGAGTCTTTCATGTTAAGGATGTTAGAAAAAATGAAAAGAAGGCTAAAGTTCTGTATAATAGAGACTGCTTCTAGCCTTTTTTGTCATTTTCTATGTAGATGAAAGTAAGATTACTAAATTATGCTGAAGACTTACTCTGGTTCTTTAGCATAGGGATAGAATTTCATTAGTCTTTTATTTAGTAATGTTGAAGGATAAGTGTGTCATGATTAATTGGTGTGGACTGCTATAAAGAAAGCTAAATCCGCTTATAGTAATAACCTTAATGCATGTGGCTGTTTTGTATTTAATCATCACACATCTGTTGAACATTTGCTGTGTATAAGTCATGGATAATATCTTTAAGAATATACTTGTGGATGTACATATGAAGAATAGAGGGATATTAAAGAGTAAGTTCTTTAATTGAAGGGAATCAGGAAGTAGGTTTGCCTAAGCAAGGAATATTGTAAGTATTATAAATATTCGTGTTTTGAACTTTAAACCAGTACTTTGATAGAATCTTTTCTGGAGATAAGCATCGTATTCTTTGAACATTACCTTTACCTCCATGTGGATAGGTTTTGCTCTTTTTTTTGTTATCAGCTATCCCTATAAGTAGAAAAGAAAACACAATAAACACATTGACCTAGAACTTATAGTTTTCAGGTATCATTAATTTATTCCAAATTAAAATGTTATTGGATTTTTTTGGAATATTCTAAATATAGTCTCGATGCCATAAAACTTGCATTTATTCCTCTAGTTTTTTATTCATATGGAAGACAGGTGTTAGAGAGCTTAGTGTCATCTTACTTAATAGAGGAATAGCTAATTGTTTAGTGACTTAGCTAACTGTATGGGATATCATCATCTGTATAGATAGTACTTGCTAGATTTCCATTTTCTCTTTGGTGATACAGTTATAAAATGTCAACCACGGTGTACATAGTACCTGGCATGTAAATTGAATTTCCCAAATCACATTTGATAGGCAGATCTAACTGAATCACCATAATTTTTGATATTGTTTCCCAGAAGATAACTATTAATTCATTAGTGATTTGTAGCTTAAGAATAGCTTAAGACAGAAAATACTTTGAAACTAAAATACGTGTTTTTGTGTATACTTAGTCTTCAGATCCTGACCTGAGACGGTCCTTAGATAAGCAACCTACTGATAGTGGAGGAAGCATTTATCAATATGATAACTATGAAGAAGTTGCCATGGATACAGATAGTGAAACCAATTCTCCAGGTATGAGCTGTAACTGGAAACATTTGTATATTTATGATTATTAGAGAATGATCATTAAGCTACCCAAAACTTTGAACGACATGTGTAGTGAAAGTGAGATTTGTTGATGGACTGTGTAACCAAATACTTAAGAGAGCAAACCTCAAATAAGTTATGTTAACCTTTATTTCCAAGTGTTTCTAGATAGGTTTTAAGTTAAAAAAGGATTGTTTAAGGTCTGTTTGATCTTTTTTTTTTTTTTTTTTGAGACGGAGCCTCAAGCTATCCTGGGTAGAGTGCCATGGCATCACAGCTCATAGCAACCTCCAACTCCTGGGCTCAAGCGAGTCTCCTGCCTCCGCCTCCCAAGTAGCTGGGACCACAGGCGCCCGCCACAACGCCTGGCCATTTTTTTTTTTTTTTTTTTTGGTTGCAGGCATCATTGTTGTTTGGCGGGCCCGGGCTGGGGATTCGAACCCGCCACCTTAGGTGTACGTGGCTGGCGCCTTAGCCGATTGAGCCACAGGCGCCGAGCCGACAAAGAATACTTTGTTAAGTGCCAAAGAGTTCAGACAAGAACTGCCGTGGGCACTCAGAGGGAGCGTGAACTATCGGGACCAGGAACAGTCTCATGAATGAGAGAGGGCTGGAGCTGCGTCTTAGGAGATGATTAAGGTTGGATGAAAGTCATGCTAACAGCTACAGCAGTAGCAGCAAAGAGAGCTGGACCAGTCTGGCCCTGTTACTGAGGTGCGTTGAGGGGGAAGATTGTTGCCAACAGGCTGGAAAGTCTGAATGTCGAGCGCGAGATACGTGCAGAAAGGAGACCTTAAGAAAACTTGAGCAAGGTTCAGAATTTAGGAAGATTGTCTCGGCAACCCCGTAGGAGGGGGGACGGGTGGCAGGGCGCGTTTCTCCACCATTATACACAGAGCCCGTTCTTTTTTCTCAGTCGTACACTGGCTCCATGAGACAAGCACATGACAAAAATATGGTGAACACGACAAATATTTCCTCAATGCATGCTTGACTCCCACTAGGAAAACTATGAAAATTGTCCTACTTGTTTTTCTCTGGATCTCCTGTCTGACCAAATAAAGAGCATGCTTTGGTAGAAGACAATACTTTCCCACAGGGAAACACAATTAGAACCACACGTCAGATCGGCTAGATGGCAAGGAAACATGGCAGACCAGAGGAAAATATTCGTGCACTCTCATTTTTTAATTTGTTTATGAACTAACCAAGGAAAGATAATTTGAACACAATTTTCTGTTGTGCACTTAAAAATAGAGACGAGAGTTCTAAAATTTTCCATCTTTGAATTCCCTAGCAAAATACAATGCCCAGAAGCTTTTGGAAGGCAGTGACAGTGGCTGTGGTAAGAGTTTCCATCCATTATTTTATTCCATTATTTCTCTGACTTTTTTTATTATTGCTGTTGGTTTTGGTTCATTAATGCCTTTTTATACATATTTATTATGCTAATGCTGCTCTGTTTTGGATTTGAAAATTAGTAACAGAGATTTTAATAAGAATATTTGATTTTCAAAATTAGATTTATGACTTAGCTTAGTCGAAAAAATCCCAAATGTAATGTATGCATTTATCAACCCTTAAGTCAATCACCTAGAATTAAAATTTCTTTTCATATCTATTAAGCCATAATTATTTATGTCCTGAAAACTACATTGCTCTGTAAGTAATATGATACCGAAACTTGGTACTACATAGGATGAAAAGCATTTAAATGCATAGTATACAGAGGTTAACATCTAGAGTCCTTAGATTAGAAATGAGGGAGAGAGAAGGAACTGCACCTTTAGTTAGCTCTTCTTCAGCACCAGGCACTGTACTGAATGCTTTATTTACTTGTTGCAATAATTATACAGTGCAGTTGTCATTATTATCCTCATTTCCCAAATGAGGAGACTCAGGCTTTGCAAGGTGAAGGAGACTATTCAAGGCTCGTAGCAGGTAGAGCAGATGAGTAGCCTGTTGGGTGAGAGTTCACCTCTGCCCTGCCCGGTGGACCGGGCTCCCTTCAATGGACCTGCTCCGGTTCACCCAGCACAACTTGCAAGTTCGGCTGAGTCCAAGGGAGAGAAGACACTGGGGCAGTGGAAAGAGGCAGCCTGGACTCCAGTAGAGCAGAATAGAAGCAAAGTTTAAGAGTCAAGCAGAGACAAACACAGACTTTTCCAGAAGAGTGGAAAAGGGCCCCCCTGGTGGGTGAGACCCCACCCAGAGGCAATATGCCAGTGTTAAGTACCTTCATCCTCATTTCACCTACATTTATCTATAAGAATTCCCACTGGCTCCCCTCAGGCCTTCGGG
>CAUYQV010107325.1:0-28622 GCA_963574575.1 Galagoides demidoff
AGACTGGTCTGCAGCTCCCACTGCTCAGGCCACTGAATGGGTAGGAACAACCACTGAGTGGTCTTAAGCTGTTCTTCCACAAGCTCTTAAGATGGAAATAAAGTTGGAGGAAAATAAACATCATTTAAAAAAAAAAAAAAAGAACTACACGCCCCCACGAGCACATGAAGAAACTCTAGATCATGCCAATGTCACCTTCGTGGTCGGGATCACTGTGGTTACACACGATGTTATCATTGGAGGAAGCAGAGGGGCCCGTAAGACTTCTTGTACGTTACTTTGCAACTTACTGTCAATCTAGAATTATTTCAAAATCAAATTGTTTGGAATTATTTCCAAACAAAACATTTTAGGCTTCATCCCTGCCTACCATGGAGTCAGATTCTTGTCAACTGCACCCATGAGGCAAGGTCAAGGCCTAACCCAGCGAGCTACTGTCACCAGCGCCCCGAGTGCCCTGCCCCACAGAGACCAGAGTGCTGACCAGGACAGGACTGGCACACAGGGAGCCGGACGGTTGTGCTGGACTAGAGCTGAGTGGTTTCCCCTCCACATCTGTGCCCTGAGTGGGGCTAGAGGATTCTCCATGCTTCCTCAGCCCTGAGAGGCAGCCTCTGGGAGACAGGGAGGGATAGCAGATGGCCCCCCACAGCTCCTCAAGGCTCCCCTCTGTGGGGAATGGGCTGTGAGGTGGCAGGGCCCCCACAGCCTGGGAAACACTCAGGGTGTGACCCCCGACCACTTCCCCTCCTTTAATGACACTCTTTTCACCTGCCGGAAGTCATATAGCCCCTACATGTGTTCCTTAATATCCGCAGGGACACAGCTTTTCCTCCTTAATGCTAACCCTTACCCAGGTGTTAAGATTTACCTGGTTAAAGATACAGTATAGGGCGGCGCCTGTGGCTCCAAAGAGTAGGGCACCGGCCCCATATGCTGGAGGTGGCAGGTTTAAACCCAGCCCCAGCCAAAAACTGCAAAAAAAAAAAATACTGTATAAATAAAGCTGCCTCCCCAGTTGGGGGCTGGCCGGCTGCACACGGACCTCCCAACCCCTCCTATCTTTGGTCTCTCATGTGTTTCACGTCCTTCGTGTCCCTCTTCTTCATTTCCACTCAGTTATCACCCCCGTCCTCGCACTGGGTCATGAGACCCCTCCTCTGTGTGCTGGGTGGGGGCCACAGGGTGTCTTGCCAAGACCCAATAAGCCCCGTGTCATCATACCTGTGTGGACCCTGCCAGGGGTGGAGTCACTTCCCTGTAGCTCCCTGCGAGTGGACCCAGTGTGGGTATTTTCTAAAGCCTCCTCATTAACTGCCCTGCGGAGCGGAGCAGAGGAGGAGAACCACCTGGAGCTCAGCCAGGAGGAGTCAGATTTGCATTCGGATTCTGCCAGCAACTGGCCGTCAGGCCATCTGGGACCCTGTGGGGCCTAGCGCCCTCACCTGTAAAAGAGCAGGTGTGGCCAGCCCCAAAAGAGACGTACTGGGTGCAGGGTGTGGGCTTCCTCCCTGGCCACTCAAGCACCTGCTATCACAAGCTGTGGCACAGACGCCTGTTGACAGAGGAGGGCTCGGGACGTGTAAAAACCACATTCAGTGGCCACAGGGAGGCTTTCTCCTGGATACAAGCAGGAAAAATGAAATAGTGTGGAGACAGCACACCTGCTCCACACGCCATAGCTGTGTGCTGGGTCTAGAGCTTTCTAGAACAGGAACTCCCTCGGAATGAGAAAGTCTTTTGCACATTCACACACACACCCCTAAGAGGAGAATACCGTGGTTTCTGCCCTTGCAGGGAAATAAATTGGAATGGCATTGAGGACCCTGGCCCATTAGCAGCCTCATCCCATCAGCTAAGCCATTTGTTGGTTCATCCATTGTGCAAACACTTGAAGCGTGTCTCGGCATCTCTTGGCGCTGCTTACCTGAGTTGCCACCTCTCTCTTGGAAATGCATGTTCAGGCTTGAGTTCTGGGGCCTCCCCAAGCCCCAGATGTTTGCTATTAGTGATCAGGGTTTGCATGTTATACGAGGAAGTAACCAAGGGCAGAAACAAGGCTACGAGCTCCATGGAGAGGCATGAAACAGGGTCTGTTTTCAGAGCTGGTGCGTGTGCCAGGAGCCAAAATCTCAGTGGCTGGCTTGGGTGATGCTTCCTGCAAGCCTCAGTCACCTGGCTGCATCTGTCACAGTCATCACGGGGGGTTCACAAATGTTAAGTGGAAGAAGGGCTTCTTGGGCCTGAGGGTCTGGGGAAGGCCAAGTTCACCCAGGGGAACAGTGGCCTTCTCTACAGAACTTTCCAGAAACTTTGCTGTGCTGACACACAGAGAATCCTCAAGGTACATCCAAGGGAGGTTCTCAGACATCCATGAACACAGAGCAGCTCATGGGACCCGTGGGACCCTCTTTGGGAAATGTTGCTCGATGCTAATGACAAGCTCTGTTGGAAAGAGACAGCTGACCCTGCTCCCCCGGAGAGGCCAGGCTCATGCCAAAGCAGACAGGTTCAGGCAGCCTAGTGAAGGCAGGGGCTGGCAAAGGAGGAAGGAGGGTGTCCTGGTGGGGGTCTGTAGGATTGGGGGTGAGGAGTAACTTGAAGGTAAGAGGAAGCCATTCTGTGCGGTCTGGAGGAAGAGAGAGGCAGCTGTTTCTCTCTGGGTTCTGGGGGATCTGGGGGACAACCTGGCTGGGGACAAAGGCCAACTCAGGAGAAGCAGAAGAGGAGGGTAGACATCTCACCTGCGGTGAGAGAGGGGCAGGCCTGCAGATGGCAGGAGCGTCCTAGCCTGAGGCTCTTTCCACGGTTGTAGCCTGGCAGAGTGAGGCCCAACCCCACTTCCCAGTCTGAACCAGAACCCTCCCTCCCAGCAACAAGTAACCACTTGAAGCCGTCATAGTAAACAATGACGATTTGCCACCTAGTGGCGGAGAAAAGTGCAACATGGCAATGGATCTGCTCTCAACCTGGGCAGAGTCCCTGTGGTTTAATGTAATCTCACCTAATGCAATCACCCAATGCAATCACCCACCAGAGTGGGTGGGCCTGAGCTGCTACTTTGCAGGTCCCCGGACATCCCACAGCGGGAGGACAAGCAGGAGTCCAGTGCTAAGATCAGGCCTGCCCGTGGGGTGGGAGGGGCTGGGGAAACAGCCCACAGTTGGCACTGGCCTCGGCAGCCCAGGGCAATGCTCTCTTATCGTTGGGGATAGACAGGACCCAGGAGCGGACAGGGGCCTTACGAATCCCTGCATGATGGCTCTGCCGGGCCCTCAAGCTCCACTTCCTGGAGGGGACTGCAGGTCAAGCCAGGGGCAGAAAATACTTCCATTAGGCCCGGGAAGACTCCCCGGAGCTGAGAGGTCTAGACCGCTACTGGAAGCCACAGTACTGGGATTGGAAGACCAGCTGGACCTTCCTCCTGCTGGTGACCACGGGCCAGGTTCTTCCACAGGGCTCTTCCCATGATGACTGGCTCACCAGGCTGCATCCCAAGTTCCTCCGCAGGGTCTGGGATCCACTGGGAACCTACTGTGGTCACTAGCCTGGGAGAGGGGGAACGTGCTCTCGGGACTCTGCTCCTTGTCCTGTGATCCATACGGGGGCAGGTCCTGTGTCCTAGGATGTCCTCTGGTCTCTGGGACCCTGTTTTGGGGTACGAGGATTTTTAAAGATGGGTGTCCCCAGGGAATCCAGAATCAGGCGATATACAGGTAGTGGTTCTTGGTTCTGTGGCTCTCTGTCTAAACAGTTGGGAAGGTGGTGGGACTCTTTATTGATTGGGTCTGGAGGGATGTAAGGCCTGAAATTAAGGCTCAGTGTTATGGGCTGTTGTGACAGCTGACAAAATCAGGACGACACTGACTGGCCTGACCTCGGTTTCTCTCCTCACTCTGCTCCTGCAGATGACGTCCCCCAGCCACCTGCCCAGACAACCCTCCTTGTTGCAGAGACCAGGCGCAGGGCCTGCTTAGCTCCAGGTCCCCGCCAGACTGCAGAGTTACTCAGACAAGCCAATCACATCCTCCTGTTGGAGTCAGGGTCACCCTACCCCCTTGCTACTACAAACCCTTGCCTCCCACAGCCTCTGGTTGTCCACTCTGTTCCTGAGTGCCACCCCGTGTGTCTACGCTGTATGTGTGTCATAAATTATTGTCAATTTCATCAACTTATCAGTTCAGTGTCAAGTCTTCAGCCATCCCCATGACCCTAAAATGAGGGTGAGCAGGAGCAGATTAAAGGGGGGGGGTGTGTTTCTCCAATTTTGAGAGCCTGTCCCAGAGGCCGCACTGACCATGCTGGGCAGAGGATGCTGCCTCCCCAAGGAGAGTCTGGCATTGAGGTACAACTGACGAATACAAATTCTGTATATTTCTGATAAGCCGTGTGCTGCTTTGCTAGATGTGTACACTGTGAAATGTTATCATGATGTAGTTACCATATCCAACACCTCACACACTTATCACCTTTTTTTGATGTAGTATGAATATTTAAGACCTGCTCCCTTATCAATTTTTACATATACACTATGTTATTACTATGTTGACTATGGTTATCACACTGCACACAGTAGATCTCCAAAATTTATTCCTCCTGTCCCACTGAAAATTGGCAGCTTGTGCCAGTATCTTCCCATCTTCCCATCTCCTGAAACCACACCTTTCCACTCTCTGCTTCTATGAATTTGACTTTTGTAGATTCCGCAGGGAAGTGTGATCTTGCAGTTTTTATCTGTCTGTACCTGGCTTATTTTATTTAGCATAAGGTCCTCTAGATGCATCCATGTTGTTTCAAATGACAGGCCCTTCTTTTTTAAAGCCAAATAGTACCCCATTGTGTGTGTGTGCTGTGTGTGTGTGTGTCATGTTTTCTGTCTCCATTCATCTGTTGACGGATGATGCTAAGGTCATTTCTATCTGTTGCTTATTACGAATTATATGAGAGTGCAGATATATTTTCAATATACTGATTTCATTTCCTTTGGATATATACCCCGAAGTAAGATTGCTGGATCATATGGTAGTTCTATTTTCAAGTTTTTGAGGAACCTCCATACTGCTTTCTATAATGGCTGTACTATAATAATTTACATTCCCATGAAGAGCATGCAAGGGTTCCCTTGTATCCTTATTCTTGCCAACACTTGATTCTCTTTTGTCTTTTGAAAATAGCCATCCGGTGTAAGGCGATATATCCTGGTGGTTTTAATTTACATTTCCCTGACGATCAGTGAAGTTGGGCAGTTTTTTTATTGACCTGTAGGCCATTTATATGCCTCCTTTTGGGAAATGTCCATTTGGGTCCTTTGCCCATTGGGTAACTTGTTCTCTTGCTATTGAGTTGCTTGGGTTCCTGCTACATTTTGGATATTAGCCCCTTAAAAGAGCATGGTTTACAGATATTTTCTGCCCTCCTGGACGTTGTCTCTCCACTCATTTGCTTATTTCTTGGCAGTGCAGAAGCTTTGTAGTTTAATGCAGACCCTTTTGTTCTGTTCATGGTTTTGTTGGCTTTGGGGGTCATCGCCGAGCTTTGCTCGGTCAATGAAAGTACGAAGATGCTCCCTGGAGGCTCCTCAGAGGCTCCAGCCGTCCTCAGATTCACCACTGTTACCACTCCCATGATTTTACTCTGTCAAAGAGAGGGATTTCTCAAAAGTTCCAACTTGAGGGCGTCAGTAAGTTAACAAAATGGGCTCTCCGATTTAAATCAAATAGTCCCTAGCTTTTATTCCAAGAGAAAGATGAGAAGCTGCTTCCTAATCGGTGGCTTCCAATACTCTTTCCTGCGAGCTTGCAGACATTCCCCATCATGCTGCGCGTTCAGGCAGGCAAATAAACCCTTTCTGCCAGTCACCTCCTGCACGTTCTGTGGCACTGCCCACCCCCTAGCTGCTCTGCCTTGCTGTTACCCAAACCAGCAATCATTTGTCTTCACTGCCCCTTTGGACAGGAACATTTGAAGGCAGAGACATTGTGCAGATTCCGCTTCTGAAAGGATTTGTTTGTTCCCATCAAATAGACACGTGGAAAGACTCTGGAGGTGCCATATAGTGAGGACAATGTGGGACTTGGCCCATGGGCCTATGCAAAAATAGTGCAATTCTTTGCTCTTGAAAAGGATGGGATGGGGACTTCTTGGTGGTCACTAAGAGCCCTTGGGGCCAGTACGGGAAGAAGAGACACTGGTAGGTTGTTCTCAGCTGTTCCCTTCAGGCCTCTCCTTGGTATGTCGATCAGCATTGCCAGGGTCAGGGAGCAAAGCCCCTCTGTGGGTTCCCCTACCTGGAACAAGACGATCCAGGCAAACACGGACACAGGGAAGCTTGTTCTCCATCTGCTGGGTGCGGGGCCTCAGTTCCACTCCAACCATGAGACATCCATCAGCCGTGTTGCTATTGGTTACCATGACCGCTCTCCTGCCCCACCCAAGGTTGAGCTCCCCCAAGGCAGCAGCCGTGCAGCCTGTTATGATTCAATAACAGTGAATGAACAAATGAATGAATGAGTTCATTTTATGGCCAAGGGTGTTTCTACCTCACAAGGTCATTGCCTTAAAGAAGGCTAACGGGAAGGCCATCAGTAAGAAGGCCGTGTTCTGATTGCTTCCTGTGCCTTTTGACCTTCACTCTGAAGCATGACCTCTATTGCTTGTTGAGCACAGACAGCTTTAGAGGATATCCTCCTGAGCTGCGCCAGAAGGACGGGGACGGGATGGCGCCAGAGGCCACCCCTTGCAAGGCCTTGTAAGGATGAGCTGAGTAAGAAGACAGCAAGGAGCCTGAGCAGCTGGGAACTTGACCGTGGCCCTGGAGGAGGGCTGGGGCAGGCCAAAGTCTCAGTGGGAATACTTGACCGATAGTCACCTGTGTGAAAGGAGACAGGACGAGTGAGCACACATCCCTCCCTCAAGCGCTCTCTGCACAGGACAAATGGGTTCGCGTACACCATGTTCTTTGCCAATAGGTCATGTGGTCCACACAGCTATCAAATAGAAACCTGCTTCTTTGGGAGAAGTTAAAAACCCAGGTAACATATCCCAGGCTAATAGGAATTGGATATAACACAGTTGTCAGCAAATATTCTCATGGGTATGGGCAGAGAGGAGGGGACAGGGCTGAGTGGGGAAACTAAGCTAGCGGTTCTCAACCTGTGGGTCACGACCCCTTTGTGACAATGAAAATATATCCTGCCTATCAGATATTTACATTACGATTCATAACAGCAGCAAAATTACAGTTATGAAGTAGCAACAAAAATAATTTTATGGTTGGGGGTCCCCACAACGTGAGGAACTGTATCAAAGGGTAGCGGCATTAGGAAGGTTGAGAACCACTGTTAAGCAATATTGACTCAGAAGAGAGGCGAATGTCGGGTCCCTGCACGGTGAATGGGGGGACCCCGGGAATGCTGGGACACAGGCTGAATGGAGGTTCAGCTCTGACCGCCTCCCCACACACTCTAAATACCATCATCTGTACTCTGAAATCCAGCCAGCATCACCGCCTTCTCCATCCCCGCAGGCTGGGCCCAGAGGGCCCCTTCTCCCTCCTGGTGCCTGGCCTTTGCCTGGGCCCTGCGTCCTGGCTCTGCTGTCATCACCCCCTCCCACCTGCCCACTCTCCCTCTGTAATCCCTGGGGCATGGTCACATCACTCCTCCTGAAGCCCCTTTAGGGACTCCCCTGGCTGCTGCCGGGGTCTTGTAGGGCCCTAAAGGACAGTGTCCAGCTCCATCACAGCATTTACTGTGGCAACATAACCATCCGTTTACTTCCTCATCTCCCCCTCAAGGCCAGGGGCCAGCAAACATTTTCTGGAAAGGACCAGCTGGTAAAGACTTCAGGACTTGTGGGCCATCCAGGCATCCTTGCAATGCCTCAGCTCTGCCTTTACAGCACAAAAGTATCCAAAGACAGTACATCAGTGAATGAGCATGGCCGTGTTTCCACACCACTTGCCTTACTGAGACAGGGCTGTCACTGCCCAGGGTGCCAGGGTCTCCAGCTCCTACCTCACTCCTCCCATGGAGGAACAAGGCCTGCTGTCTTGAGTCACTCTGCCACCTGGAGGCAGCCTTGAGGATTGCAGCCCTACCCCACCAGCCACACCTGAGCATCTCCTGACCTGGCCCCACCCCACCCCTCCAAAGCCCTCCTGCCGCCCAAAGAGCTCTGAGCAGCTCTGTTTTGCAAGGACACCTGATGCCATCTGGGGCGCCCTCTTTCCACGACTGGCTGGGTCCTGCCCCTTCGCTTTCCTCGGGTCTCCACTCGGCCAGGTCTTCCCTAACATCTGCCCTAAAGGGGTCTGTCCTTCACTAGGCCAGGTCTTCCCTAACGTCTGCCCTAAAGGGGTCCGTCCCCCTCCCTGCACCAGCCTTCTTCCTTTCCCCACAGCACTGTCTCCACCAGGTGTGTCCCCCACTAGAGCCGGCTTTCTGGGGGCATGCCGCTTTGTCCCTGAACTTCCCCATGGCTAGGACAGCACCGGTATATGAAAGACTCAGCAAACATCTGATGAATGAATGAGTGAACAACACCAAATACACAGCACTCTGTGATGAATGAGGGAGAAGCAGGAAGGGGATGGGAGGGGAGGGGGCGGCTTCAGGCACTGACTCCTGTGTGTGCCCCCAAGTGTGGACAGTGCCTGCCCCTGTGGAGTCCATAGGAACACCAGCACCCCAGGAGGTCCAGGGCTCAGGTGAGGCAGCCATGGTGTCAGGAAGAGGAAAACCAGGCAGCTGGGCACCCTGGGAGTCTCGCACACTCCAGAGTTCAGAAAATCAGTGTGGGCTCCACCTCTGAGGTCCACAAGAAACTGGCAAAAGCAGTGGGGATGGGTCCTGAGCACCTCTGCAGAACAAGGTAGGCTTCTGGTTTGTAGGAAACTCAGAGATGCCAGCACCTGGTGAGAGAAGGACATGGACTTCAGGGGGTCAGTCTTTAGGAGAAGGATGATGAGGCTGTCCCAGAGCCCAGAAACTGGGCATGCCTGGACCACCAGCTTGGCTCCCAGATGGCCACTCCAGGAAGCTATTTCATGCTGGGATGTGTTCTGGGATTGTGAGGCTGAAAACAGGAGAGGTGACTGCAGGAACTAGGATGTGCAGCTTGAGATGTGATGGCTCCCTGACGCTAGAGCATGGCCTTCGAGCCTGCACACCACAGTCAGGGTGGCCTGGGAGCAGCAGTTGGGGTGGATTTGTGAGGCTGCAGGGGGGTCGATGAAGGGATGGAGCTCGGTGCAGGGCTTGGTTCTCTTGGTCAAAGCTGGGCTGCCTGTAAGTGGTGAGTTCCCTGTCACTTGTGGCATTCAAGGTGGACAACTAGTTGCTAGGGTGGATGTAGACAGCTTCAAGAGGGTTCAGTCCCAATCCAGGAAGGGCTTTGGGGCTGGGACAGAGAACTGATAACCTCAAGGGTCCTGAGGTCTTGTGGCTCAGCTTTACCTGGGGGTGTTTAGTTCTCCCGAGTGTCTACTCCACTCCATGCCTTGACGCCATCAATGTCCTGAAGCTCCTCACCTTATAGGTGAAGGGCCTGGGACTTAGAGGCTCATGTGCTTGGGACTGAGCCTCAATCCGCAGCCTGCCTGATTCCTGACCTGACCCTGTCACCCATGACAGCTAACCAGGGAGACTCAGGACAGGGGAGCCCAGCCTTGCCCAGAGGCCTGGCTCTGCTCTTGGACTCTAGGAGGGGTCTGCCCTTCCTCTTCCAATCTGTGCCTGGCAGCTGCCCACATAGTGTCTGAGCCCTGGGTGATCTGGGGACAGCAATCTGACAGGATGCTCTGCAGGGAGGGGCAACCCGTCCACACTCACAGGCAAAGAGCCATAAGCCAGGAACTAAAGATAGAAGATGCCAATATTGGGCTGGTGCTGACGTACAAATGCAAGGGCTCAGAATTAAACAGGCACTTTGCATCGCAGAGCGACAGTGCCCAGTGAAGCTATGCCGGGCCCGGGGCACTGAGAGGGTTTGGGAGGGTTTATTGCTCAAGACAATGAATAATACATGAGTCTGTTTCGTCTCAGAGAGGATGACTCAGGAATCACACTGAGGGCTTCGTTCTAATCCCATCTATATTCAGATGTGACCCTCCTATACTTCAAAGCTTGGGCCTAGGGGCCAGGTAGCCACTATTTCTTAAAGTTTGGGTCTCTTGGGGAAATGCTTCTCCAAATGTAGAGTGTGGACCTTTGCTGGTCTGCAAATTGCTTGCATTTTATATGCTTATGTTTTACTTCATTTTTCAAGTATAATGGAACTTCTGTAAGTCGACCACCCAAGGGACCGTAACAAACTGGTCAACATATGGACGTGGCCAACATAAGGAACTAGACCTTCTGTACTAATCCGTACAGGTGGTGCATGTCCAGTCTATGCAAATGAGGTCAACTTAAGGAGGTGGTCAGTGTAGGGAGGGGGTCAACTATGGAGGTTTTACTCTGTGTATATTTTTGACTTTTGCAAATACCAGAGATATAAAATAAATGTTATGGGTATATATTATTTATTACAATTTTAATACAATTTTTCCCTTTCTTAAAATGTGTATACATCTTTTTGGCACCCTCTGTGTACATAAAGAGATTTGTCATAAAGACACGGCCTACCTGATCATAAAGCCTAGTGAGTCCACGTTTGCATTAGAGGCTGGCAGGCTTGACACCCAGGAAAGTCAATGGTGCAGGTGAAGTTCAAAGGCAGTCTGCTGGAGAAATTCCCTCGTGCGTGGGGAGGCTGGTCTTTTTATTCTCTTCAAGCCTTCCACTGATTATATGAGGCCCACCACATGTGGAAGTCAATCCACTTATTCAAAGTTCATTGATTTAAATGTTAACTTCCTTTAAAGAAACCCCTCAAATTGATACCTGAAATTAACCATCATGCTTCGTGTCTCCTCCATGTGATATTGTGTGTCACCCCCACATCAGAACTAATAATACGCTGACGGTTAATCTTCCCTTAAGGACAGTAACTTATTTTCACTCTTCTCTTGAGCAACCTTAATCTTCCCCAGGACCCCATTATTTAAGGTCACTTTTCCCCATTCCCTGTCTGTAGGGTCCTCTCTTCTGCAGCCCTGCGCCCCCGTCCTCAGAGCCTCACTCATCACTTATTCTCTCCTCTTTATCCCGAGCCACGTCCGATGCTCACTCTGTGCTCAGAAAGGCTCCCTGCCCCTTTCAGTTGCTCTCTGCCCATGGCTCCACCCCTGAGGCACCTGCTCGGTCCCCGTAGCCCATGATGTGGCCCCTTTGCACCAGGCAGGAGCCCTGGGCCTGGGGGTTGAGTGTGGCTGTGCCACTGTTTGCAAAAAGCCCACTGAGGATGGCGGTTCAGGAAATGCACAGCTTTGAATGGAAAGCTCAGGCTTTCCCTCGCACCCTGCAGCCTGGCCAGTTCTTCTCCAGAAAGAGAAGGTGAGAAAAAAGGAAAAGCTTCCTCGTGCTCCTTTTCCCCACTCTAACCCTGCTTCTCCTCCCACACCCCTGCAGCTGCAACTCTAGACGTTGTGTTTCAGAAGCCGCATTGTCGGCATTAGCCGGGCAGGCCCAGGGGAGGGCAGCCAGGCTGTTCACCACCTAAGGACATCTCCAGAGTCCAGCTCCCTTTTCTATTCATGGCACCTGACTTCTGTTTGGAGGCCACCCCTTTCGCCCACTCTCAGGCCACATAGCTGGATGACTGGCCCATTGCTGGCGTGAGCATGGACCCTAAGCCTGGCCTAGGAATCATTTAGGCCACAGAAATTGGAGCAGCCATGCTCTGTGGGAACTATTGGTGGTGAGAGCAAGACCACAGACGCCCCCTGGAGGTCCTGGGAACAAGCCCTGTCCTTCCTGTGACTGCTAAGTTCCTGCCATGCAAGCTGGAGGTAGAGGGGCTTATCACAGCCACACCCCCACCCCCACCCCCACTCCCCGCCGCCTTAGGAGCCCTTCTCGAAGGTGACCTCCACAGATAACAGTCCCTGTCAGCATCTTTTTAGCCCCTCGATTCAACCATGGCTGCAGTCATCGTATCATTCCTGAATTTTTGAAGTTTTTTTCCTGTTATGTATGTCTATAAACATCTCTCATTGACTCAAAGCCAGTTTGAGTTAGAGAAATGTCACCTGTACTAACACACAGACTCCAAGCCCAGTCCCCAAACCAGAACCCCAGCCTGACTTTCAGGTCCTTCTGTTGCTAGCCCAGCTGTGCCCTGCAGCCAGGGACCCATGGGAGGCACATTCTCACACACCCGCCTCAGGTAAAAAAATAACATCTGTTTTATTATTAGTAGAAAATAGCTCTGAACAACACATAGGACGAGAGGTAAAGAAGGAACCAGAGTTGGGGGCTGCCGGGCTCTGGGGGTCTCGAGGCTTTGGAGCCAGCTCGTTTCATCTCCTCAGGGTTGAAGGGCCTTCCCTCCACCTGGGTCACCTTTGCGATCCACTGGTGGTAGTTGGCCAGTGCCGTGTATATACCTGAGGTATTCTTCTTGCCACAGCCCCTGCCCCAGCTGATAATGCCGACCTGGTACCATGTCCCACCGCGCTCCGGGGTGCAGACCAGAGGCCCCCCACTGTCACCCTGCAGGCAGAGATCACCAGACATCAGGGAGCCCCACTCCAGATGGCCCGCTTGGGGCAGGACACAGTTCATCTGTGGAGGAGGATACCCCGGCCTCTCCTGCCCTCAGCTCCCCAAAGGCACCTCACCAAAGCCCACCAACACTGCCCATCACATCCCGACTGCACTTTGAGGGGTGTGCAGCTGCGGGGCAAGCTCTGGAAGCTGTTGGGGGTAGAGTTGAGTGGGGGGCGTAGGGGACAGCCACTCCAGAGAGTGTATGGCGAATAGGTCACTCCTCCGGAGCACAGAGAGAGACAGGGTCCAGAGAACAGGGCGGGGAGGGAAGGAGTGCTGGGGCTGGTCAGGTCAGAAGCCCTAAAAAGGACAGGAAAGAAAATGGGGTGTGGTCAGCGGTGGGAACTGGGTCTCCTTGTTGTTCTTCCTGAGGCGGTGGGGTGGACAGTTCCTGTTCGATCCTTTGGTGTGGGCATCTGCTAAGAGCAAGTGAGCTAAGCTTTTTGGGATGGGTGGCCCTTCAGGACAGGATGGCCCAGGGCTGTGACTCACACAGTTACTCCAGACACACATGGCTCCCCCTACCCATCTTGAGATGAGGCACAGGAGCTCTGGGGGGATAAAGGGCTCGCTGGAGGATGTTTGTTTGTTTTCACTTTACGACGTCAGATGCTTTAGTTGTACTTAATGGGAGGGGCCAGGAGAAATATGTCTAAAACCAGAAGTCTCAATCCTGTGGGGGTTTTTTTGGGGGGGGGTTTAAATTGCCCAGGATGTGAAGAAAACCTAAGGGTCATGGACATGTATTCCACCACCTTTGGGCCCTCACAGGACTCATCACAGGAGGGTTACTAGGGGCCCTGCACTGCTCTGCTCCTTTGTCCCCTCCCTTCCTGCCTCTGACCCCTCTCTGAGCGACCCCTTCCCAAGGCCCTGGCTCATACTCTACCAGGGAAAATTACCAATTTCCTTGCGTTCAACCATAATGGGTAATTTTAGATAAATACCCTCCCCTTCCATGAGGCAGCCCGTTCGTCGCTGTTCAGAATATTTATCATCTGCTTGTAGTTTTATGCCAATGGCCAGTCCCCTGCCTGGTCAGTGAGCAAACACCTGTCATTCAGTGGGGACGGAGTGAGCCCAGCAAGAGGGCCGCTCCTACGACAATGACAGCATCTGTGAGCTTTAGATCCCAATCTCATCATTTGTCCTTAGAGCCAGAAGAAACGAATTCATGACTTTCTCCCCATTTTTCTAGGCATCAATAAAAATTTCTTTCTGTTTAAACCTTCGTTTTCATTTTATCTCATAAAGACAAGCAGTGAGACCAGACTTCGGTTCAATGAAACCCATTTGAATCACCCAGTATATTTTGGTTGTTTGTTTACCGGCCTGCCTGCCCAGCAGATCAGGGGGGCTTCCTTTGGAGAGGACCTGTGTTCCATTCATGGGTCCCCAGGGCTAAGAATGCTCAACAAAAGCTGCTAAATTAATGAATTTAAATGGCTCCTTGTATACATCTCAAATCCTCCTTAGGCTCTTTGCTTTTTTAAGTATTCCCAGAAGCCTTATTTACCTAGCATACCCGAAGGAGGTCAGCCAGTTTCCAGGTGTGTGCTGATGGCTCCAAGGGAGGGTACCTGGGACTCAGGCATCCATGTCCCATTCCCAGCCCCGGTGCCCACACATGTCCCAGCCCCTTAATTGTCTATTCGGAGCAGAGAGAGAATACTGCGTTTTGGCGCCCCCAGGTGGTGGGGCCTGTCAGGTGAGGGAGGTCCCTGGGTTACCTGGCAGGCATCATAACGCTCATTCTTGTACCCGGCACAGAGCATATTTTTGGTAAGTTTTGAAAACTCCTTTAGACACATCTCCCAGTCTGTGATGATCATCGGCACTTTCAGCAGCTCCGTTGTCTTGGAGTTTTTGTTATCTGGCCCAGAGGGAAAGCACATTAGCAAAGCCACCAGGCAGCCAAGGACGGTGCTCTCAACTGTCCTGCCCAGCCTGTGTCCCCAGCCCCCGCCCCTCCCCCTGCCTCCATCCTCCTCCTAACCTCTCATTTCCCTCATGTAACCCCACCCCAAGAATTTGCAGACTACTCCCCTCCTCCTAGAATGATTCCTTTCACTCAGAACCACACTCCTACTTCCCAGACCTCAGGCCACCCAGCCTGACCAGCATGACCAGCATGACTTCTCCTGGGAACTGCCTGTGACCATTCCCCCGCACAACCTGCCCCACCCACACAGGTGTCCGCTGCCACTTTCCATCCAGGGACACTTCCCTCACATGGGGCCATGGGGAGTGGGTTTGTAACCCCAGTGAGAAAACCTTGGTCCTCCAGCAAAGAGGAGTTTGTCCAAGAGCCTTTAAAGGGGACTGGGGGGAATCTGCAGAGGTGGCCACTCAATTTCCACCTGACAGAGGTTTCCATTCCCGTTATGGAGGAAGTTTAGCCTCCCCCTTTGTGCCTATCTTCCCAGGGCCCAGAGCCAACGTCCCCTGCTTCCCCTTAAGAGGCTCAGCTCCAGAAACGCCTATGGTCCTGAAGGCCCTGAATTGCTGCAAAGCACCTCTATGGATTGGAGTCTTGCTCAGGCCGGTGGCAAGGCTGTGCTGGTCCATCACTCCCTGCCTGTTTGCTTTAGGTTTTGTCGGGTTTTCTTTGGGGACAGGCCAGTGGGGCTTTCAAGATACCTTTCTGCCTGGGCTTTCTTCTATTTTGGTCAAGGGGCAGCATAACAATAAGTGACAACAGATTCATGTGTAAGAATGGTTGGGCAATACTCCAGGACCATCAAAGCCTCATTCAGAGCAGGTATCTGAGCTGCCTGCCTGGGGGAACCAGGCAGAAACATCAATTTGTGAATCAAGGAAATGCTGCAAGTTAAGGGTAGAGGGGCCCCCACTAAATGGAGACTTGATGTGCGATTAAACGCACGAACACAATTGCTCTGAGCTGGTGAGGTGACACAAACCCGGTGACTGGCTCAGACCTGGCATCTCAGCTTGTAGCTTCGAGGCTCAGAAGCAGCCCAGATGGGGCCTGCATGGGGCTCCTGGCGTGGGGATTTGTTCCACACAGGTCCTGTTCTCATCACCCTTGCCCATCCCTCTCTCCTGTCACCCTCCTCTCCGCTCCCTCAGATTCAGCAGCTCTGGCCCCAGCAGCTCCCGTACCAGGCTTGGTCTGGCCCCATCCTGCCACCCAGCACTCATGCCACTTGGAGGGGCTGTGCTCCGTGGGCAGGCAGATGGGCACCTTCAGGTCACTGAACGTGATAGGCGTGACCAGCAGTAGCAAGGCAATGTCGTTGTCCATGTTGGTTTTCTTAAAGTCCTTGTTAATAATTATGCTGGCCACTGCCTTTGTTTCCACGTGTGAGCTGGTTAAGTCGTTGGTCCCCACCACGACGTTCAGCTCCTCGGGTCTGGTGGCACAGAACCAGAGAGGGGGAAGGGGAAGGGAAGTCATCAGTGTGTGCACAGAATCGGTTGTACCTGGGACCCCTAGACCCCACACAGCTCTAGGCCCCTTCAGGTCATCCTGGGGCTATTGCTCCGAGGGTGTGAGAGTTTGGAAAAGGTAGAGCCAGAATGGCCTGTGAGAACACAGCTACGTCTCCCCCATCAGGGGTCCCAATAAAGGGAACGCAGCCAGGCACCAGGGCTCAGGCCTGTAATCCCGACACTTTGGGAAGCTGAGTTGACAGGATCCCTTGAGGCCGGGGGTTCAAGATCAGAGGAGTGAGATGCTCCTGCCTAACTCTCCCTTGGGAGCTCACTGAAAGCCCACGGAAGGCTGCTTGGCCCAGATCAGATTTGCCTCCAGATGGGTATTATTTCCACTATTCTATATCAATCGGAGATCCAGGAACAGAACTGAGTTTAGACCTGCCAGTGACTAGCAGAAAAGATCTTCTGTAACAAGCCAACATCCAGGAGCCCCTCTCCCCCAGACAGGAATGGCCAAGCACTTTCCAACCCCTAAGTGACCCCTGACAACAGGTGCCACAAAGTTCCCTGGTGAGGCCATGAGGAAACTTTCCCCAAGGTTTGGATTAATCCTTTAAAGTCAGCCTTTTTGCGTATCGTCAGGCCTTCTTGAGCTGGTATAGCAGAAAACATGAGTGGTGGACCCAGAATTTAAATCCTGCCTCTATCTACTAGGTGTGCACCCTGGGTGAGTTACCTCACTGTACTGGACCTCAGTTTCATTATCCATACATTGGGGTTATTCATTCCCTGCCTGGGAGGGGCATTGTACAATTAAATGAGTCAATACAGGTGACGTTTCTTAGCAGGGAGGCTGGCACATAGTTATCAGTAAATGCTGAATACCACCAATGTGCTGTGACCCCCAGAAAACTTTACAGGGAGGAGAGAGGGTTCTGGTGGCTGGGAAAGCAGGCTTCCAGAACTGGAAGGACCTGAATCTAGGACAGGCATATGGACCAAGCCGTTTGGCTCCATTAAGCCACAGAAATTTCTGGAGAGGACCAAGTATAGCCTCAGGGAGGCCATGTCATTGGCCCTGGCAGGGACCAGGGGAGGTGGGGGGGAGGGCACAGCTTAGGGCTAGCAGGGGCAGGGGGGGAGTCATCTGGCATGGCTGAGGGGGGAAGGTACCCGGGTTGGGGGGGACCGCGGTGCAGTAGGGAGGGGTTCCTGCTACTTACGAGATGAAATCCTGGGACAAGCAGTGCGCGGCCGTGAGGATCCACCACTGGTTGAGAATTGCGCCACCACAGAAGGGTTCGTTTCTTGCCTGAATGCTCACCTGCCACGGAAACTCACCCACCTCAGCCTCCAGCCCATCTATGATGCGGGAATACTGAATTTTTCCCTCGAAAGCAGGTCTCTTACCGCACTCTACTGGAATGACAGACAGCAGAAGGGAAAAGACACCAGATTTAGTCAGCACCCGGCACAGGCAGGCACTGGGCTGGTTGGCCGGTGTCCTTTCCTCACTCCAGAGACGAGGACCAGGAGTTTGCCCTCTGAGGCACCTCCAATGACATGAGGGACAAGGCAGAGCCCAGGATGTAGGTCAGAAGCGTGGGCTCCGACTCTGGCCAGCATTGCAATCTCAGGACAGACCATCACCCCAATTGCTCCTTTCTGCTCTCGGGCAGGAGAAACCGGGGGGAAATACTGTCCGAAGCCAACCCTGGGGTGGCAGGCAGCATGAAGGCCTCCGGAGACGTCCAGGTTCTAATGGGCCAGACCCCCAGAACCTGCGAATATTTTACCTTAAAAGGAAAAAGGGATTTTGTAGATGGAATGAGGCTGCAGTCAACTGGCCTCATAACGGGGAGATCGTCCTGGACTCCGAGAGGGCCCAGAGTGACCACCACCGGGGTCTTAAAAGTGGTACAGGGAAAAGTCACTGGGGGAAGATGTGACTACAGAGAAGGATCAAGATGCCGGCTTTGAAGACAGAGGCAGGGGCCCAGAGAAGCTTCCAGAAGCTGCAAAGGAGAAGCAAACGAGCCTCCTCCAGACCATCAGAGGAAGTGCAGACCACGGCACCCTGTATTGGATTCCACCCCCCAGAACCAGCAGATGAGTAATCTGTGTTGTTTATGCCACTAAGTCTGTGGTAATTTGTCACCGCAGCTAACACATACAGGAACCTACGGGGCACAGGGAGCGGAAAGCCCTGGCTGTCCTGGGCTGGTCCATGCAAAGCAGCTCCTGCATGGGAGGCCAAGGGCACAGGGCAGTGCTGCCCTTGATGGGGAGAGAAGTTCACCCTCGGGAAGTGGAGACGCTCTGTTAATATTTTCTGCCTTGATGTCCATCTTGTGTTCCAGAACAAGGAGAGAGCTTGACTCCAAAGCGCCCAACACCCCCTTCTTGTCTCTTTCTTGACACCAGTTTTCCAAATGACAGCTCGGGAGAGGACTTGAGGGTTTTGTACTGTGGATTGGCGCCACCATGTCCGAGTCTGAATCCGGCTGTCACTTAATGGCTAAATGATATGGGGGCAGCTATCTACCCTTGCTATCCACCGTTTCTCCATTCTAAAAGTGGATGAAGATAACACCAACCCTGAAAGACTGATGTCAGGATGAAACAAGATGATGGATGCAGAAGGAGGCACCTGACACAGTGCTGGGACTTTGCAAAGTCCCCACCAGCTAGGGCTCATTTTCCTTTTTTTTTTTTTTTTTTTTGGCCCCAAAAGCCACCCACAACATCATCGCAGGATCAGAGGGACTTTTAGAGCCTCACGAAGGCTGACAGGGGCTTGGCCCATCACGAATGGACACTAGGGGGCAAGTTCGTCCCTATACACATAGAGTGTGGTGACCCCAGGCCTGACTGACGGACGCCAGGTGGATCTGTTGTGCTCTAGGCAAGAGGCGGTGTGCAGGAGAGCCACCCAGTACAGCAGTGGCCTGGTGTGAGTCACACACACAGAGCTCCCGCCCTCCCTACAGTGTGACTTTGGGCAAATGCTCCATCTCTGAGAGGGTCCAAGCTCCTCAGCCACACGCAGGCACAGAGCAGAAACCCCCCCATGGCGGTGTGGTATTAAACATGGGAGACTGCTGACCATGAAGGAGCTTCCTCCCAGCCTCGCCTGTCTCCTTGGAGAGAGGTATAACCCACAATACCGGGGAACCGACGGCAAGAACAGAAGCAAATTTGAACTTGACCACACTAAGCATCAGACACATCTGATACGTGTCTGTGTTCCCAGCAACGTACTACTGCAAACCTCTCACACTTTGAGTCAGAGGAGGGACACTCAGCTCATTCTGGGCTCCTGTTTCTGGATGGTCTGTGACTCCCTTAGAGAGGGAAGTCTCAGGTTTCAAAACCAAAACTCAAGGTCAGACAGGTCCAATTTAGGGCTGGCAAAGACAGGAAAAGAACAAGAAGGGTTTTGAGGAATGGATGCTGGGACACATGAAGTGATGGCCTGTGCCCTGAGAGCTGAGCCCGCTGCCCAGCTCCCCTCTACCCCTGAGCTCACCACTGGTGGTGGTCCTGCCTGGCCCTCTCTGGGAGAGCCGCTCTGGCCACTGGGAGGGGAGGCCACGTACCGAGGTGTACTCTGGAGGCTCGGGACATGAGCAGTAACAGTGACAGCAGGAACATGGCCCGGAGCTGTGCTGTAGGCCTGGGAGGTGACAGAGGCCAGGGCTGAGGGGAATGAGACCGACAAGGCTGGACCCGGCTGGTGATGTCACAATGGGCTGAGAACCCATGAGCTCATGCTGACTTCTTTTCTGCCGTTTGGTTTCTTCTAAGAGGGCTGTCTAAAGGGACCTTGTCCTTAAAGCTTTCTTATGCCACCATCCACCTCCCCCAAGCCCTGGTGGGCCCCTCACTTTTACTCCAGTTCACACTTACACCTTTCCTGAGGCTGCCGGGCCTCCTCTTACACGAGGCCCCATGAGTCACGGCTTCTCTGCCACTGCAGAGCCAAGGCTGGTAGGAGGACCCTCCAGCCAGAACCCTGGAGACTGGAGAGGACCCCAGCGGGGTCCGAGGCCTCTCCCTGCACCAGCACCCTGTGGGGAGACTCCCCAGACTCTGACTTGGGGCCCTAGATGTGGATCTCACATGCCAGGTTCAGAGGTCCTGACCTCCCCTCTCACCCAGCCCAGGGGGTGGCAATTCCTGGATTTATTCCATGTGGCCCCCAAATCTCCTGCTGGGCCCCTGCCCATTCTTCATTCTGAGCAAGGCCCAGTCTCAGACAGCCGTGCCCAGCCCATGGCCTCTCCTGAGCTCAGTGACCCAGTCATGGGATTTGGACTTTGTATGTACATTTTTAAATTTTACACTGCTTTGTGTCCTGCACTGAGTGGACTTACTGAGGCATCCTGGGCACTGGCCACACTTCATTGGTGGACGTGAATTATGTGCTCATATCTGTTCCCCAAGTGACAGCTGGTACATCTGCCTGTCTTGTACCCCCTGTTTTCTCATCTGTAGCAGAAGGATACGTGGTTCAGTGGGTAGAATGAGGTCACATCACTAGGGCAGTGACCCCTCTTCACCACACAGAGGCGTGGCTCTGGAGCAGCAATTCCAGAGCATTTTCTCTGCCCCTTCCCCCAGGGTGGCTCTCTGGTGTGGCTCCTCACCCCAGGTGTCCACCTGAGGGCTGGGGCAAGGCCTGTGGAGTGGCCGTGGGGTGGTGCAATCCCCACCTGGCCTGAATAATACCTCACCTGCTCCTCAAACACAAGACATTCTGGCCTGAAGGGTCCAACCTTTCCTGGTGAAGGGTCCAA
The DNA here is from genome assembly GCA_963574575.1 of Galagoides demidoff. Classification (NCBI taxonomy): domain Eukaryota; kingdom Metazoa; phylum Chordata; class Mammalia; order Primates; family Galagidae; genus Galagoides; species Galagoides demidoff. The sequence goes on from CAUYQV010107325.1 coordinate 20,849, forward strand.
AACACACCCATTTACTTGACCCTGGTCTCGTCCCTTAGTCTCACTCCTTGGCCCTTGGGTGGCTGTGCTGGGAGCTCCCTGGATTTCCACTGTTCCTCCTTCAGGCTCAGGGCTCCTTGCCCTGGACCCACCACCCACCCACCCGCCGAAAGCTGATGGCTTTCTCCTTTGCTCAGTGTCTGTTGGCCACAGCGGTGTGGAGAGAGGGAAGGAGGGTCCCTGGCTCCAGGGCTGATTAGGGGATGGAGGATGGTGACTAATCTCACAGACAGGGAGGATGATGACATCCACTGCAAACTGCCGCTTGAAACCCCTGCTCACCTCTAGAAAGATCCATTGAGAAGACCACCCTGCGGGGGCTATATCCTTCCCATGAACTTGACCTAGGTCATGTTTCTTGTGAACTGTTCACTCACTGTCTGGCACTGCTTTGCAAATGCTTACAATGACATGGACTGTTCCATACACTGAAGTGTGGAGAGGGGTGAGGACAGACTCTCTGCAGTGCCCTCACACCCCCAGAGGGAGCCGTCCCCATAAATGAGCCTGGGAAAGGCTCCCCCTTCAACTGGGCAATCCTGGTGTGGGCAGAGCAATTGCAGCACTCCAAAAGGAAGCTGTAGAAATTCAAAGAGGAAAGAAGACACTGATGGTGTGGGTTGCTCAGGGCCTGTCACTTGGTTCGGGAGGCCTCCAGGGAGGCATTGCCTGGGGTACTTTAGTAAAGGCGTGGCCAGTGACTTTCTGATCAGTCTTAGTCTGTTTGCGCTGCTCTAATAGAATAGAGCTGGGTGATGGATAAAGAACAGAAATTTATTCACTCACAATTCTGGAGGCTGGGAAGTCCAAGGTCAAGGCGTCAGCAGGTTCAATCTCTTTCCAAGATGACGCCTCACTGCTGCAGCCTCCAGAGAAGAGGAAAACAGAACTATTGTGTCCCCACGTGGCAGAACAGAGAGAGTGAGTGAGTGAACCCACTCACAAGCCCTTTCTATAGCAGCATTAATGTACTCATGGCAGTAAAGCCTTCATGACTTGAACACCCCTCAAAAGGCCCCACCTCCCAACAACACCATTGCATTAGGCACTGAGTTTCCAGCACATGAATTTTGGAAGGGACACATTCAAACCAAAGCACTGACTTTGGCATACAGCCTGGGGGACTTGTTTAGTGCAGATTAGGGCTGCCAGATTTTGCAAATAAAAATACGGGATGCCCTGTTAAATTGGAATTTCAGATAAACAAATATTTTTAGTGTAAGCATACTCCATGCAGTGCCTGGAATATACTTATAATAATTAAAAAAAACCCTGTGAATTTGAAATTCAAGCATAACTCGTATCCTATATTTTATCCTGACACCAATTTCCAGGTTTAGGTCCGTAGAATCTGGTCCAGTGGATTGGGGTGGGCTGGCGGGGGAAAAGGGGAGCAGCTCTAAGCACTTTTCACCCCTCAGCTTCTTCTAGAAGACCATACATAGATCATCTCCAGGCCATTTTGGTATCAACAGTCCAGCCAGTGCAGAGAGCTTTGCCGAGGTCACTGGGGCATGACTCACTCCTGGGAAATCTGGAGGGTGTGTGGCCCTAAAAGGGACGTTTGGTGGGGACCGATGGGGACCACCCTGAACCCCCAGAGTTTGTCCCTGGATCCTGTGTAGGCTACACAAGGACAAAGATGCCCAGGGGTGGTCTTAGGACTGATCCCATGGAGAAGCCAAGGAGACCCCAATAGAAAGAAGGTGGGGATGTACCCCCAGGTAGTCAGGGGCTGAGGAAGAGCAGGAAGTGACCTGGGCAGAGGGATGGCCCTGGCTGCTCTGGAGACCGCAGGGGAAAGATCCTGGTAGGAAACCATTAAAATACCACCCTCAGGGGGCAGCCTTAAGTATCTGCCAGGCCCAGAGAACCATAAGCCAACATGATGTGGAGGCTCACCTTGACCTGAGGCCTCCCCTGGACTCCCCATGGCAGGGAAGGGTGACCAGAGCCGGAGAGGAGCAGAGCCCTGGTCAGCCTGTGCCCCTAACTGGACCCGGCAGGGCCAGGGACAGAGCAGACTCAGGTGCAGCACCCAGAGCATGCAAGGGCTCGGACACGCTGCCACCACTCAGATTGTCCCTGGGTTTGGACTCAAGGGGCTGTAAGATGAATCAGAAGAATCAGAAAATCCCTGCGTGCAGCTCGAGCTTTATCATAAGGACAAAACTAGTCATTCCCTCTGACAGGCGGCAGGCAATAACGCTGTCTCAGTCACAGTCTGAGGGTTGCTCATGTTCCAACCGCAGTCAGGTGGTTGCATTCCTCAGGCCTCAGCCACAGGGGTTTCTTTTGTTGCTACTGGGCAACCTCTGGCTGAAGCTCCATGCGTCTCCCTTCCGGAGGTCTGCTGAGAGCCACCTGCTTCTGAGAGGTGGGCATCTGGGACAGGTGCCGTGCTCTGCCCACCCCACCCCGGCTCTCATGACAGATGTGGCCAGTTGATCACAACTGAGCCAGGAGTTGGCCCCAGAATCTCTTCTAACCCAGCAGTTTGGGCAGCCATTACCCAGGGATCAAATAACACTTGTCGTTGTCACAGGCCTCACCGATATCCAGCAAGGACGAAAGCCAGCATCTCTGGGAGGACGCACTGGGCTCTGCTCAGATGATCGCAGAGGGGCTCGATGCTGCTAGATGTTACCTCTCTGCTACTCTGCTTCTCTGTGCCTTCCGGTTCCTCCCCCAGGCCACCCTCACGGCTCCTCTGTACCACTGAGTCTCTTTCCTACTTTCCTCCTCTCTAAAGGAACCTCTGGGTTACACCGAAAGTCATCTTCTAAAGCACGTGTTACCACATGACTCACCAACTCCCTTCTTCCCCAATTAACCTCAAAGTAAGGAAAAAATGTCCTAACAAGGCATTTCACGTTTTTGCAAGCTGGTCCCAAGAGAATAGAAAAAAAAAATGAGCCAAAGACCCAGAGCTCTTTAAACAAAGAGACACAGGGGGGGCGTGCAAACATCAGCCTGGCACAGCCCTCCAAGGGCGTCCCGTTAGCCATCACTGCAGAGGGACTGCTGGGCAGCGCAGGCCTGACTGACCTGTGTCCTTTGGCCCTGCCCTGCCCTCTGTGATGTCACCAGGCTCACAGTGTCATGCGTTTCTGATGCCCCGACCTGAAGCAGCCGCAGCTGGCATTTCATCAGCTTTGGCTGGAGGCAAAGAAAGATTGGGCAGTTCTGGGCGGAAATGACAAGACCATGCTCCAGCTTCTAATCCCACTGCTCATGGCACTCAAGGGACACGCCCAGGAAGATCCAGGTCTGTACCGGGCTTGCCCAGAGCAGAGTTGGGGAAAGGGCTGCCATCTCCCACCTGGCTCCCCCAGAGTGAGAGGCCCAAGAGATGCTGAAATGAGAGCACGTGCCCAGGAACTTGAGAGATTAGCGTTGATGAATCAAAGTGAAGATGCCGTCAGAAATGATCCCCAAGATCCAGACCCAGCGTTCTGGAAGTACAGGGGATCCTTCTGGGTCCCACGCCCTGGGAGAGGCAGCAGAGTCGTGGTAGAATAAGGCTTTATTTATTTAATTTTGAACACCACTATTAGATTATGTAATCTCATAAAATGGGGGAGATTATAGGGGCTATCGAGAAGAATAAATGAGTTAATGCAAAGTTTGCTCTGTAGAGCATGGGTCCTACAAAAACTCCAGAGGGGTGAGGGGCTCTTCTACAGATGGAAATTTACCCTGGAAGTGAGAACAATGTAACCTAAAAATTGTACCCTCATATTAATCTGAATAAATTTAAAAAAAACTCAAAAAAAAAAAAAAAAGAAAAGAAAAAAGAAAACTCTATAGGGAAAAGTTCTATTGTTAGACAAGATTTGGAAATGTCTCGTTCGATACTTTTTCATAGGATCCCAGTGGATATCCATACATTCAAGGTTCTGATACATCTTAGTTAAAGAAAGTAACTTTAACTTTAATTAATCTGGCATTTCTGAGATGCATTCTGACCATAAGACCTCTCCTTGCCCCCACCCCAAACCTGATTTGGAACATTCATTCTGAAAATTACCTGTTCCTATCGTTTTCTCATTTTTCTTATCCAGGTGAGTTTTTACCGTGGATTTGCAGGAGCTTTTTGTTTTAATGATATCGGCTCCTTTCCTCTCGTATGTGCTCTGCAAAATCTTTTCTGCTAATTCTTCAGTTCTCTTGCAGCTTTAGACCAAACAGGAACTTAAAATTTATGTTAAAAATTCATCAATATTTTTACATAAGGTTCTTGGCTGTCTTTAGATGTATTGGGTGAACATTTTCGTCTCAAGATTATAAACATAGGCGTGTGGAAAAGTAGCCTCAGGTGGGTTGTGAGGTGACACTGCCTGAGTTCTAATCACAGTTCCCCCACATACTTGCTCTGTGGCCTTAAGATGAGTTACTTAATGTTTCTGTATTTCAGTTTTCCTGTCTGTGAAATGGCCATTACAGTTGTTGTGAGAATCAGATATGTAAAAAACTCTGAGAACAGCGCCTGACGCTTTGTAAATTTTTTCACTTCATAAAGATTTCCAAATTTTCATGACTTCACTTCCAAAATTTACATTTTTGTTCCAGTGAGGCAGTAAAGATATTTGCCTGTGGTATTTTCTAGAAGTTTTATTTTTTTCATCTTTTACATTTAGATTTACAATCTATTTGGTATCGATTTTCGTGTACAAGAACCACGATTAATTTTTTTTCACAATGATATCAACTGACCCAACTTCATCTATTGAAATAGGATTCATCCCTGATTGCTACCTTTGTCAAAAACCAAGTCTCATATATGTCCAGATGTTTCTAGACTCTTATTTCACTGGCATATTTGTTGACCTTTCTGCATCAGTACATAGCCTTAATTCACACAGCTTTATGACAAGTCACAGCTTTATGACAGTCTAAGTCCTTGTGGTGCTGTTTTTCAATATTGTGTGCGCTCATCTTGGCCAATTGCACTTCAGAATAAGATTGTCAAGTTCCACAAATAAAACTGTTGGGATTTTGATTGTGACTGCCTTCAATCCATACAGCAACCTGAGAGAAATTGATATCATTACCATTTTAAGCCTCCTGATCCATGGACATGGTATATCCTCCCATATTTCTTTCAGTAAGATATACAATTAGACTTTCTTTTGAAGTTTTGCACACAATTGTTTACCCTTGTCAGATATTTTATGATTTTGAAACTAATATAAATGATCTGATTTTTACATTTTTGTTTCCTATTCATTTGATACTGTTACATAGACGTTTTATATTAACCTTTTCTCCAGTAATCTTGCTAAACTCATCTGTTAATTGTAGTAGTTCATAATACATTCCTTTGGATTTTCTGTATTCATAATCATGTCATCTGTGAATAATGGCAGATTTTCTTATTCTTACTTATTGTATTATTTTATGTATTGCATTAGCCAGCTAGGATGGCCAGTACCGTGGGTATGTCTGATTGATATGTTTTATCCATTGAGAGAGTTTTCATTTTTCTGCATCCTTATGAGAAAGCAAGCATATAGTTTTACTATTAAATCCATTTAAGTTGGCTTAATTCATTGCTAGTGTATTTGATTATTTGCTTATTTGTTTTTGGGCCGGGGCCGGGTTTGAACCCACCACCTCCAGTATATGGGGCTGGCACCCTAGTCCTTGAGCCACAGGCACCACCCTGCTACTGTATTTGAGCATGAATCTAGCATCTTACTATTTGTTTCCTACTTCTTTTCTTTCTTTTTAAAGATAAAAATTTTATTTTTTGCCAAAAACAATTCTATAAGCTACACTGCAGATATGATTGTCTCTGTTAGCTATTATCCATGTAATTGTGTTAACAGTTAATACATTCACTAAAAAAAAAAAAAAATTGTTGCCCCTTCTGCCCGTCACATCCATGATGCTCAAGCTGTCATATGCCATGTAGGTGAAGCTTCTGAACCATGTGCCTAGCTCTTACATAGATAAAATTTACATTCACTGTCCCACAAGTGAGCTTGCAGCCTGGTTTACTTCTGGCACACCCTTGCTCCCAGGGTGCAGACCATTAAACTCCTAACCAAAGCACAGGCATATATAAGGCCCCTGCCCACTGAAGGGTCCATTATCCCAAATGGTGACAGAGGGATCTTCTGGGTCTCCTCGCTGGTGGCACTAGCAGAGGTGGTGGACATCCTGCACTGCTGCTGCTGGCTGATGTTAGCTGAGACCTGTCCCCTCTGAGTCTGCTTATGCTACTTCACTTGTGATGCCAGTCTCAGCTGGGAAGAAGCTGGGGAGACAGAGCCAGGTCTCTCTATGCTTCTCATGTACAAATGTCTCTTTCCTTTCCCTTTCAGAAAAAGTTCAATGTGGCTACAGACCCACCTTTCCAAACTCATCCTGGCTACCATTTCGTGAACTGCTTCAAGTCCAGGATGGCGAGTTTCCATGGCAAGTGAGTATCCAGATGTCTGGGAAACACCTCTGTGGAGGCTCAATCATACATCGGTGGTGGGTTCTGACAGCAGCACATTGCTTCCCAAGAACTCTGTAAGTCTCTGAGGCATCCTCTTCATTTAATCTGGGCTGGGTAGCTCAGTGGGTTGGTGTTCACAGCTCACGAAGCCAGGATCTATGTCCCCACTACGTTCCAATTGGCTTTATACCCAGAGGTCTCTGCACCACAACCACTCTCTCCTCTTCATATAGTGCAATCAGCAGCCATGCACCCAGTATTGAAAAATCAGCACCAGGCGTCTCCCTTCTCCTGCCTGCCATCTGTATGCACAGACAGCACATTAGACTCATGATTGCATCTATGCTCACTGAGCACCGTGTGCTGTCCTCAGTGTGTGAATGGAGCACTTGACCAGATAGCCAAGCTCCCTGTGCTCAAGGAGTGCACATCCTTATACATCAGATGGGAGTTCTCTGGGCTGACCACTCACTGGCTCAGAGACTTGCCTGTGTTGTGGCCCTGACTCTGACCTGTCTGACCCCAGCCACACTGTAGGCCTCTGCAGCCCATCCATCCCTCTGGGTGCCTGACTCTCTAGTCGTCAACTCTGTCATCTACACGTGTGTCTACAGATGTGCAATGCACCGGCACTGTTATTAGCGCTGGCGTTCTCATATTCATTTAGATTAGAAATGGCAGAGGTCAATGTCACCGTGGCCATGGGAGCTAAAACATTCAAGGATGTCCGCCTGGAGAGAAAGCAAGTCCAGAAGATCATTATCCACAAAGATTACAGACCACCCAAGCTGGACAGCGACCTCTCCCTGCTGCGGCTCGCCACACCAGTGGAATTCTCTGACTTCAAAAGGCCCGTCTGTCTGCAGGAGAAGGAGATGGAGTGGGACCGGTGCTGGACGGCAGAGTGGATAACAACTCCTAGGAAGGGTATGCACACTCCTGAGGGCGCCTGCAAGACCCACACTGAGGGTGCCCCAGGCTAGACAGTGTCTTGCTTTGGATGCAGGAAGGTGAGGTCTGCATTCTGGCTTTACCACTCTTGACCTCCTTCCCTTCTCACCCTCACCCTTTCTCACCTGTAGAATGTCAGCTATGTTGGCTCGGCGTATGTGGCTCAATCGGCTAAGGCGCCAGCCACGTACACCCAAGGTGGCGGGTTCAAATCCCCAGCCCGGCCCGCCAAACAACAATGATGGCTGCAACCAAAAAATGGCCGGGCGTTGTGGCGGGCGCCTGTGGTCCCAGCTACTTGGGAGGCGGAGGCAGGAGACTCGCTTGAGCCCAGGA
>CAUYQV010107327.1:0-23476 GCA_963574575.1 Galagoides demidoff
TTTTTTTTTTTTTTTTTTGGATGGAGCCTCAAGCTATCCCCCTGGGTAGAGTGCTGTGGCATCACAGCTCATAGCAACCTCCAACTCCTGGGCTCAAGCGAGTCTCCTGCCTCTGCCTCCCAAGTAGCTGGGACCACAGGCACCTGCCACAACGCCCGGCCATTTTTTGGTTGCAGCCGTCATTGTTGTTTGACGGGCCTGGGCTGGATTCGAACCCGCCACCTTAGGTCTATGTGGCTGGCACCTTAGCCACTTGAGCCACAGGCGCCGAGCCGTTTTATACCAGTTTTTACCCTCACCAGCAATGGATGTGAGTGTCCATTTCCCCATAGTTTCATCAAAAGAAGGATTTTGGAAAACCTTTCTTTGAGAGCTATGAAAACTTTAACTTTTCTTTCTTTTTTCTTTTTTTTTTTTTTTAATTGAGACAGAGTCTCACAATGTTGCCCTCAGTAGAGTGCCATGACATCACAGCTCATAGCAACCTCAAACTCTTGGGCTCAAGCAATTCTTTTGCCTCAGCCTCCCTAGTAGCTGGGACCATTGGGGCCAGCCACAATGCCCACTATTTTCTGTTTGTTTGTTTGTTTAGCAGGCCAAGGCTGGGTTTGAACCCACCAGCCCCAGAGCATGTGGCCACCACCCTAACCTTTTAGCTATGGGCACACAGCCATAACTCTTCTTTCTTTTTTCCTTTTTTTTTTTGAGACAGAGCCTCAAGCTGTCTCCCTGGGTAGAGTGCTGTGGCTTCACAGGTCACAGCAACCTCCAACTCCTGGGCTCAAGCGAGTCTCCTGCCTCCGCCTCCCAAGTAGCTGGGACCACAGGCGCCCACCACAACGCCCAGTCATTTTTTGGTTGCATCCATCATTGTTGTTTGGCGGGCCAGGGCTGGGGATTCGAACTCGCCACCTTAGGTGTACGTGGCTGGCGCCTTAGCCGATTGAGCCACAGGCGCGGATCCCATGTAAGCGTATTTTGATATCGTCTTCCCACTTTTGTTACCTATTTTCACCAGAGTAGTCTGCAAAAGCTATTTGTGCCCTTGTGCATACAAATTCCTCAGCTAATGGCTTTGCTCTGTTTTCACATACGTCATACGTATTGTGAATGAGTGAAAAGACATTCACGTAGCACATTTTTCTGTTTTTGTTTAAGTGTCCTTCTGCATTGTACCTCAATTAGCTAACGGTGCAGCCCTCTTTCCTGTTAGAAGAATACGAACCACCTCCATTTTAGGCTGTTGGCTATAAAACAAAAATCCTGAAATGTCCACTAGATGGTGCTATTAGAATGCGAACTATTTGATTTAGCTTCAGTCACAGTACTTTAAAATCCTCAGTGATCACAGCATGTTATTTTGGCGTGTCAAGCAGGTCTGCTCCCCAGTATCTTTATTTGGATTGGGGTGATTTAGTATTTAAGTAAGAGACCATGCAATGTTTTCCAGAAGTCCCAAGAGGACCAAGGCAAACCAATGAAGAGGCATTTTTTGGGAACAGCTTTATTGAAATACATTTCATATATAATTCATCCATTTAAAGTGTGCAGTTTTTAGTATATCATATTATTAATTTTTAAAAATTTTGGGAAAACAGATTATATATCATAAAATTTTTCATTTAACTATTCTTAAGTAAACTATCCAGTCGTATTAAATACATCTACGAGATTGTACAACTGTCATTTTATCTATTTCCAAGCTTTTTAAATCACTTTAATCAGAAACTCTTTAATCATTAATCAATAACTTCCCATTGCCCCTCCCCTATGCCCCCTCCCTGACTAGACCTCTACTTTTCTTCTTGTCTCCAGCAGTCACCAGAAGAAGCATTTTTGGGGTCCAATCCTCATCTACAATACTTCTTAGCTAACATTTTTGGTGCTTTTACACTGCTCCAAAAATCAGGGCACAACCCCAAACTGGCACCATCTTTTAGCCTTGGTCACTACCCCAGCCTATGGCTTCTTCCCCTAATCTTGTCTCTTTAGCTGACTGAAGGGACTGATTCATTTATTAGATTACTAGCTGTTAACAATTAACTAATCTTTGATAATTTGTCTAATGGTTTTCAAAATGTGGTTCCCGGACCATTAGCATCACCTGGGAACTTGTTAGAATTACAAATTCTCAGACTCCTAATGAATTGGAAATTTTGGAAGTGGGGCCCAGAAACCTGTGTTGTCACAAGCCTTCCAAGTGATTCTAATGTACACGAAACTGAGAACCACTGTGTTAGATCCTTCCTAGTAAAAACTGCCTTTTCTCATTTGCACTAACCCCTCTCCTGAAAGCCCTCAAAGAACAAACTTCAAAGGCAGACAGGTGGGTGAAGAGATTTTTGACGCCAGTGTGTGTTCTGCTTGACCAGCACAGGGGCTGGCTCTGCTCTCCCTCCACGCTCTGCCTGTCACTACAGAGCCCTCACTGCAGGGGAATATAGTTCAGGCTATGTCCAGTGTGCGAACGAAGTGGGAGAGTATGATTAGGCATTCACTGTTTTTTTTTTTTTTTTTTTGTAGAAAGAGTGAGAAACCCAGAAAGGCCGCCAGGTGGCAGCCCCGTTCCTCAGCCATGCCTGCGTTACTGCCTTACTGAAAGGCAGTTTCTGTCCCTTTTCTGTAGTCAAAGAAAGGCGATCTGCTCACAGCGGATGGTTTACTGGCGAGGCTGTTTGTCTCTTGCTCTGCTGCAGCATGACTCAGAATCCAAAGAGAGAAAGAAAGAGGAACCACCCATTGATTGATGGGTCAGAGAGCTACTGCGTAATACTGTGACCTACTATTACCTCCATTTCACGGAATAAATACTGGGGATGCTACAAAGATTCAGCATTAGGTATGACACCTGGTGAAGCCAGGGCTCAATCAGTCAGGTGTCTGGAATAGCTCGTCTTCTGTCTTTTGATTAACACTGAGAACCTGCAGGAAACCGTTCACCTAGGAGCCCTTGAACGCTTCATGCCCAGGCTGCACCCAGGCCATGTAGATCTGAATCTTGGGGCTAGTTCCAAGTACATCAGGATAGCTTAAAACCTACCTAGGTGATTCTAATGAGCATCTAGGCCTGTGAGTCACTATGTTAAAGATATTGAAATTAAATTTGTATTTTTATTAAGAAACCTTAGTTGTTGCTTCATATCTTAGTGTCAATTTCAACATTCGTGTTTGTTGTCTTTGCCAGTATGGTATTCAACCTGGAGAGATTTTGTTGTATGGCAGAAGGGAATCAATCATCTCTTCTCTCTTTTTCCTTCTCAATTCTCACTCTTTATTTTTATTCCAGTTATTTTGGCGGGGGGGTGAAGACTGAAAATCCAAAATCGTGCATTAAATTGAACATATTACTGCTATTTAAAAGGAAATTCCTGACCAAAACTATACAATCAGTGTTCTGAATTTAAAACAGTCTAATCCACAACCCCCACCACCCCCACCCCGGTCCTTTTTGCTTTTAGCCACATCTTCTTAGGCACCCTCAGGCTATAGTCCTTATTTGAAAGGATAAGATAGTAAAAAAACAATTATAGCAGCCTTGATGAAAGACTGCTATTTTAATCTTATTAACTCATACTGATTAGACAGAATGGAAACATCTTATAATAATTGCTTGGACAACTCTGTAGAACTATGCACTGGAGTTGAAAATGATTCTATAATACACAACTCCTTTTGTATGAAACAAAGTTAGTTTCATGAAACCCTACATGTGAATATTTTCTACTTATTCTGGAAAATCCTATATGTTTCCATGTAAAATTCTTAATAATAGATAAGATGAAAGCTGGAAGGAAGCTTACCTGAGATATATAAACTATGAAATATAGTTCAAGTTAGTATAAAAGTATAAACCTGGGTAGGCTTAGTTCTTTGCAATGCAAAGGATCTGAAAACCATCTCCAGAAACGTGACTGTTAATGATACATTATTAATCCTTCTCTAGACATTGCCTCTTGAAATGCAAATGGTTACTAGAAAAAAAAATAATTGTTAGGTCCTTATCCTGTTCCTCCTTCCCTCCCCCCAAAGTTTGTCAAGCCATTTTCTGTGAATGAAGATTGAGTGAGAACATTCATTCAGAGCCTTGGGAGAAGGGAGTGCAAAGAAGGACTGCAACTGGCTGGATAAAAAGAAAGCGAATTCAAGAATAAGGACTCCCTTTTGATTTAAGGAAAGGTCAGGGCCAAAGCTATGGAAACTATGGAAAGGTTCATTTGTGGGGTTAATGCTTTATTTCCAAATGACTTTTTTCTAAGTGATGCCTCATTGACGTGTGGGTATCTTAGAGAATAAAAAAAAGCTATAGAACAGTAAAGCATCTTGCATTCCAGACACATTCAGACTTCTTCCTTTACTGTAGATATTTCCAAGCAATAATAGGTCATATTTCCAGCATGACCTATTAATAATTTCGGCAATCTCCTGAATTTGGACCAACATTAAGGAATGAACTCTTGAAATTATGGTTTAGATTTAGTTTAGGTTCAAAATAACATGCACAGTCTCATCGACACATGTTAAGCACTTTTACTTGAGAAAGGTCGGCAAATGGTACCATAATGCCTATGGCACTACAGGTTGATTATCCCTTATTTGAAATGCTTGGGACCAGAAGTGCTTTGCATTCCAGTTTTTGTAATACAGGCATACCTCAGACATATTGTAGATTTGGTTCCGGATCACCACAATTAATCTAATCTTCAATAAAAAGTCACGCAAATTTTTTTGCTTCCCATTGCATATAAAAGTTATGTTTATACGGTGTGTAGCTTATTAAATGTGGAATAGTATTTTGTCTAAAAATTGTATCCAGCTTAACTAAACATACGTTGTTGCTAAAAAAAATTCCTACCAATCATCTGGGCCTTCAGCAAATGTAAACTTTCTGCTAGTGGAGGGTCCTGTCTTGATATTGATAGCTATTGACTGATTAGGGTGGTGATTGCCAAAGGTCGGGGTAGCCATGGCAATTAAAAAAAAATAAGAAATAAGACAACAATGAGAGTTGTTACATTGACTGACTCTTCTTTTCATGAAAGATTCTCTGTAGCAGGTGATGCTATTAAACAGCTTTTTATGCACAGAACTTCTTTAAAAATCGGAATCAGCCTCTCAAACCCTGCTACTGCTTTATCAACTAAGTTGGTGTAATATTCTACCTTGGTGTTATTTCAACAATGTTCACAATATCTTCACCAGAAGTTTTTATCTGAAGAAAACACATCCTTGCTTGTCCAAAAAAAATATCATAACCTCTTATCTTTTCAAGTTTTGTCATGAAATTGCAGTAATCCTGTCATATTTCAGGGTCCACTTCTAGTTCTCCTGTTATTTTTACCACATGTGCTGATACTTCCTCCATTGAAATATGAACCCCTCAAAGTCATCCATGAGGGCTTCTTTATCCATGAGTCAACTTCTTTTAAACTCCTGGTAATGCTGGTATTTTGACCTCTTCTCATGAATCACTAATGTTCTTAATGCACCGAGAATGATGTATCATTTCCAGAAGGTTTTCAATTTATCTTTCCCAGATCCATCAGAAGAATCACAGTCTATGGCAGCCTTAGTCTTATAAAATTTATTTCTTAAATAATAATACTTGAAAGGTGAAATTACTTCTGGATCCATGTGGGCTGCACAATGAAAAGAACATGAATCTCCTTCTACGTCTCCATCAAAGTTCTTGAGTGGGCGGGTGCATTGTCAATGAGCAGTAATATTTTGAATCATTTTTTCTGAGCTTAAAGTATTCAGTAAACTATTCTGTAAACAGATGTGCTGTCGTCCAAGCTTTGTTGTTCACTGATAGAATGCAGGCAGAGTGGATTGAGCATAATTCTTAAGGGCTCTAGGATTTTTAGCATGGTCAATGAACATTGACATTAACTTAAAGTTACCAGCTGCATTGGCTCCTAACGAGAGAGTCAGTCCGTCTCTGACAATAGGCACTGATGTTTCTCTATCTATGAAAGTCCTAGATCAACCAGTATAAGGCTGTTTTGTCTACATTGAAAATCCTTTGTGTATTATATCCACCTTCATCAATGATCTCAGCTAGATCTTCTTGGCAACTTGCTGCAGCTTCACATCTGCTTACTGCTTCACCTTGACTCAGCAATAGAGATGCTGCTTTCCTTAAACATCATGAGTCAACCTCTGCCAGCTGCCTCACCTCTCTCAGCTTTCATAGAATTGAAGAGAGTTATGGTCTTGTTGTGGATTAGGTGTTGGCTTGAGGGAATGTTGTGGCTGGTTGGATCCAGACCACTACCATTGCCTTGGTATTAACAATAAGGCATGTTGGCTTTCTTATTGTTTGTGTGTTTACTAGAGTAGCACTTTCAATTTCCTTCAAGAACTTTTTCTTTACATCACAAATTGGCAAGCTGTTTGGTACAAGAGGCCTAGCTTTCAGCTCATTTCTCTGTCAATGTGCATTCCTCACCAAGCTTAGTCATTTCTAGGTTTTTCTTTAACGTGACAGATGCGCAAGTCTTCCTTTCCCTTGAACACTGACAGTCCACTGTAGGGTTATTAGTTGGCCTACTTTCAATATTTTTGTGTCTTAGGGAACAGGAAGGACCAAGGAGACAGAGAGGTGAGGAACAGCCGGTCAGCACAGCAGTCAGAACACACACAACATGGACTGATTAAATTCACCGTTGTATACGAGCACAGTGGATGGTACCCCTAGACAAGCACAGTAGTAACATCAAAGATCACTGATCACAGATCACCACAAGAGATATAATGACAATGAAAATATTTTACACACTATGAGAATGACCAAAATGTGGCATAGAGACACGAAATGAGCACATATTGATGTCAGCAGACTTGTTTAATACAAATTTGCAACAAACCTCTAATTTGTTAAAAACATGGTGTCTGCAAAGTGCCATAAAATAAGGTATGAAATATCCCTACCTGTTGATCATCCCTAATCCAAAAATCTGAAATCCCAAATGGTCAGATTAGCATTTTCTTTGAATGACCTTTGAACATCATGAAACCCAGTGTTTTGGATTTCGAATGAAGCATTTTAGATTTTGGATTGTTAAATGAGTGATGCTCACCTGCATAGAAATTTTAGGAATCAGTACCTTTCTATCTAATGATACAAACATTTTCAATGAGTGAGGAGCCAGATCATTTGTTTCAATAACTGTTTTTATTTTCTCTTGTTGATATGTTACAATACTCAAACACTCGCATTCATCTCATCCTATTAAAGGAACTCCATCAGGGAACAGTGAGGTAACATGTTTGGTGACAGCAGGATTAGTCACCCTGCTGTGAGAAAGAGATGAATAATGTTTTCTAATCTCACATCTATTGACTCTCTCCTTTTAAAATGTACACACTATTTCTGAAAGAAGCCACTGCAGACTATATTTTGTTAACAGTTTATCTTTTTCATCTCTTCATTATTAAATCAAAATGGTACATTTACTTACATGGTTCTGCATAAAATACAATTGCTGCATGACATTTCTTATTGTTTACAATTCCCATTTTGAACGATCTAGTCATGCATTCTTAAAATTTTATGAGCACTTTCAGTTTTCATACTAGTAGTTTTCATTTTTTTCTTGGCTATTTGGCTGCCAAGTCCTCCCTCATTTTAAGCATTATCTTGCTTATGTTTTGTGATTTATCTGCTATTTGTCAAAACAATTTTTAGAATGACATTTCTCGCTTCCCATTAGAGCACAGCATGAAGAAGAATTGGATATAAAGCATCATATTGGTGAATATTTTCATCAGATAAAGTCATTTTGTGAAAATCCAGAATTCCAATAAAAGCAATTTGAGAGAACCAATTACTTCATGAATTTAAGAGAGGCTAATATTATCCTAAGATAATACTACTTGGTTGTGAGCTTAGTATTTCTTTCAAATACTGCTATAGCTGAAATGCAACTTCTTTTAGATCTAGGCTAATTTCTTTTGGATCTTGAATTTGTGGATTATGATTAATTATATTACTCTTGCTAGCCAGAACTATTCTGCTGAAGGCTATGCTACAAATTTTCTTGAATCTAGTGTAGTGTTTGATAATCTGAGAAGTTACAAGAACTTCCTTACCTAATCCTAGGTTATTCAAACAATTCATTTACTCATTGTTTCTTTGGTAGAAAAGAGAGTGTTTGGCTACTTTGGTTACACCTGCCCTAAATACAGAAAGTGACTTATTGATTTAGAGAGGTATTTCCCACATTTAAAAATTTCTAAAATTGGAATGAGTATTAGAATCAAAGACATCTTATTACTATAATTGACTATGTTTTATTGTTTCTTAGAAATACATGAAATAATGATACATCATGCAATCAATAGTATCATAGATTTCAATGATAAATTACTAAATTAAATTCAGATTTAATATTGATGGAACAGTTTTATGTTCTCAAGATGACTAGGAAACACTTTTTGCTTTTATGGCTAATTATGTAGTCAAGAGTCTTGAGCCAATTTTACACACCAAAAGCCCAAAATATCTTCAATATAATGAAATAGACATCAATATATAGTGGAAATTCAATATAGTTTAGAACCAATCTAGGCATATCACTATGGGGATCGCATATTGCATGGGGATATTGTCCATTTCTGGCTCCCACTTAATTTGTTTTGAGTAAGGTTTTTAAGTTAGATGCTATTAGTTGAATCTTTATTTTTTGTACATATTCAGTGTTCCATTCCTGGATGTCAATTCTTCCTTTCAATAAGAAAACATTAAATCTAATTATGAAGATAAATAAATATATATTTTTAAAAGCCTATTTCACATATAGGCTTTTACAGCTAGGTATAGGATATATAAAAGCAAGTTTGTAGATGGTGTTGGACTAGTCACTTAATAATAGGGGTTGGAAATAGTGACTGAAGCACATATACAGTGTACCCATAAAGTTTGTGTGAAATTTAAAATTGGGAATCCTATAAATGTGTCATTTCTTTGTAAGGCTAGACAGCTTGGTGATTTTAAAAATATATATGGTAAAGACTTGACTAAAGTTTTCTTTTGCTGATAAATTTTCTTATAGTATGCATAGGCATTCATAATTATTCCCCAAACCTTAAAATTGCTTTCAAAATAAGGATATTGGCTCGGTGCCTGTGGCTCAAGTAGCTAAGGCGCCAGCCACATACACCTAAGGTGGTGGGTTCGAATCCAGCCTGGGCCCGCCAAACAACAATGATGGCTGCAACCAAAAAAAAAAAAATAACCAGGCATTGTCGTGGGCGCCTGTGGTCCCAGCTACTTGGGAGGCTGAGGCAGGAGACTTCCTTGAGCCCAGGAGTTGGAGGTTGCTGTGAGCAGTGAAGCCATAGCACTCTACCCAGGGGGACAACTTGAGGCTCTGTCTCAAAACACACAAACAAACAAACAAACAAAAAAGGATATTTTCTTCTCTTGATTTTTTCACTTGCCAATGCACTTTTTGGTGGGTGCTTATGGAAATCTTTCAACAGTAATAACTGTTGGGGAAGGTACGTTTCTAGTGTGGCTTCTTCACTGATTCCTTACTCCTCCATCTTAATAAGAAAGTAAGGTCTAACTTTTTTTTTCATAATCTCAATTAGCTCCTTATGTGCAGCTCCTATGTGAAAAGGCCATGGTGGTCACAAGTGATTGATTGATCCATTCATCCAACAATACTGAATGCATCCTAACTGTCCAGTACCATCTATCTGTCTCCTTAAGGCACTGAGGCTACATTTGAGAACACAAGAGGCAATAGCCCCTGTCCTCATGGAACTTTCTAGGAGAGGGGAGTCAACCCTAAACATATATACAAAGTATGTTAGAGCACTATAAATGCTGCACAGAAAAAACACTATAAGGGGATGTAACATGCTGTTGGGAAGGATAAAATCCTTTCTTCTACCAACCATCTTAGGTCCAAACCTGGGGCCTATAAATTAAACTGATAGAAGATAGGTTAGCGTGGGAAAAATCCACAGTTTATTGAGGTATGTAATACCCACGCAGGTGGGAGAAATCAGTGATGAGCGACTCAAAGGAGCATAAGCTGTGGGAAAATGGCAGGAAAAGGAAAGGGCAGATTGGGGTTTTCAGGAGCAGTGAATGAAGGTTATTAAGTAAGATTTGTTATGCAGACTCGAGTTGGTGACAGTAAAAAAAGTCATTTCTTCTTCCTGTTATAGGATAGGGGAGGGTGGACACTTAAACCAAGGAAAATTTATGCCCTGCTTTTAGGTAGAAAATGGGAAGGGCAGAGAGTCCCGGCTGTATCTGCTATTTCTCAGTTGTCAAAGCGGCCTATCTGGGGTGGGATGTACTGATTCCCTTGAGTTCCAATCACAGGGCAGGTGGGGTAGACTGCATTGAGAAAGTAACTTTTGGGCAGAGACTTGAGCAGAGGAAGGGAATGAGAAGAAGGTTCCAGGACGAGGGAACAGTGATACGGTGCACCAGGGAGACGGGAGGGGGCTTCTCCTGCTCAAGGTGGGAGGAGGAGGGCAGAGAAGGAAGGGAGGTCAGATTTTATGTGGACATTGCCTTTTTACCCTGGAAATGGAAGAGATAATTGTAGAGTTTGGACCAAGGAATAGCATCATTGACCTTTGAAAATCATCGGTTGATAATATGAGATTTCATTGTTAATTTAATAGTATTACATGACAAAAAGGCGCATAAGTGGAGGGATCAGAAGTTAGACCAACATTTTAGAGTAAAACTTGTACATAAAGAATTTTGGGATGAAATGTTCTAGGCCTGGGGACACAAAATATTTCTACCCACCGAGAGTCACCCTGCCTCAGTGGCTGTAAGTTCTTTTTCATGGTAGCCTTTCGTTGTGCCTGTGTGCCTTCCTCACCTTGACTCTAGATATGGGGGCTGAGGTCCTGTGCACACAATGCCACATGTGCCAAGCCAAAGCCTTCACAGTCCACATGTGGTCAGCAAACAACTCAATAAAATTACTGACTCCTCTAGTGGACCCTCTGCTAGCTTCTGGAACTATAAGATTAATAATTAATGAATGGCTTCTTCCTGAGTGAGCTGGTGACTTGGTGAAGATATAAGAGAGCCATGTGAGGATTTCTGCTGTTCTTATCAGATAGAAAACAGAAATATACCTCTGTCCTATTAAATTTTCTTTTCGCAGACTATTTTCTCCTGACTTTCTTTTGTCTTTGCTTTGCTTTTAATATTTCATTTACGATAACTACTAGTAGGAGTTTCCTGAAGAAGCTCGGGAAATACCTTCTGCTAAGTGTCTTCACATAAACGTCCTTAGGCTATTTTAACAGTTAAATCTGTAAGTGGTAAAGTTAAATTACTTATCATTTATGTGGCCCCTTCCATTTATGTAGCATTCCAAAGACTGCTAGATGTGTATAGAAAGCTGACATCCTCACCATGCTTCAGTGACATCAGATCTGCACTTTATCTTCCAATAATGTCTTCGATTTTTGGTTGAGTCCACTGATGAGTCAGTTTTTTTTTCTTAAAAATGTAAACAGAAAAAATTATAGTTTCTGCTTAAGATGATATGAAATATGTGAGAAAAGCCTGTTTTTGAGTAATGAATCCTGCTGTGAGTTGATTCTGCAGCTATATTACTGTCTTCGATTCCACCTAGGGTAAAACAATATTTTTGCCACCTGGTAACCATTTAGTGGCTTGCTGTCTGTCAAATTGGAATCATTAATCTAAGATCCACACAACACACTGACCTCCTCAAGACTATCAGCCACATTAATCATATGGTGAGCAGTAATTAATCCCCTCACTGCACTTCTCAGCAGATGCCAAGTGGTAACTGTGCCCAGAGACAGAGCCATTTGGTGGGTGGTCTGAGAGGAGCATTCCTTTAAGATGAATTGAGATATATTGGTAAGAAACTTGCTATCTAAACGAGTGAGAAAATCAAGGACTCTTTTCTATATCTGCCTAGCAGTATTGCTTTGAGCATGCCTGTGATGGTGTGTCTGTCCTTGGTGCCCCTGGGTAAAGTTTATTACCTATACTATAGCTACTATAGCACTAACCTTGATGTATTCTTTTTAATACACCTATTACAGAGATTTCCCATCAGGAACTTTCTCTCTCCTTCCCTATCTATGAGCAATTAGAAGAACCAAATATGTGTTGTATTTATATTTATAACTCTGCTTTGGCACAGTTCCTGGCTCTGATTACTATGTCATTAGGTACCTATTAAATGAATGAGTGGCTATGCAAATGAACATGCAATACAAACTGACTATGATAAAGGTGTGAGCTCCTCAGGTGCAGGCTGGTTGGTGTCATATTCACATCCTTGTCTCCGTGCATGTGTTGAGCCCAGTGTTTTTAATAAATGCTAACTGACCGTACTTCCTGGAATGGTTTCAGGAGGGTGCCTTTCCCCCTGGAATGCTGGTGATAATGAATTGGTAAGTGAGGTCAGCTGCCAAATGGAGTTTTAAAGGGTACGTTAATGTTAATGTAAAAGTAGGAGATTGAAAACTATTAAAAAAAAAAAATCCAAGAGAGATACTTACTATAGTGAAAATCTCTGTGTGGTTTCCCCAAAGGAAAGAATCAGCAAAAGTCCCACATGTGTTTTCAGAGTTCTCTAAGGCCTTGTGATCTAAAAGAAGTGGAGAGGGTCTGAAATGGGAGTCTCTTCTCTGAAAAAGATTAGAGACATACACACAAAATTAAAAGAACCTTACAATGGTTATTAGATCTTACTGTTAATATAACTGATATTGACATCAAAACAAAAATAAAATATACCCTCTTGTTTTCAGCCACAAGAAAAGACAAATAAATATAATCTTCCATTTTAAGGGACATATGTTAGCTTATACAATATAGACAGTTTTTGCTAATGAAACTAAAAGAATTATATAGTGAATTGTTGTTAATGAATAAATGAATTTGTTAAATAGCCTAATGGATTTTTCTTTTTTGTTCTCGGAATGTGCCATGTGTAAGGAAACTTTGAAATTCCCTTGTGATTTTACTGAGCTTTATTTTTAACGGGAAAAGTGTTCGGTGTACATCCGCATAGCCAGGGGAATGATGACTGATGAAGAAAATGTCTTTATCTGCCAATTTAAAGCGTTCTCAAAATTCTAAACAAAATTGACAACTAACCATGGTGAAAAGCAAGTGGAGCAGATTTAGGCATTCAGGACCTGTCTCTCTAATTTAGTGGTTGTGCCTTTCTGACCTGCTGCTTTCCTCACTTGATATATTTATCAATTATTCATTTGTTTGGTTTCAGCCTGCCGCTCAATCTGATCATCCCATCGTGTAGTCGGTGGGTTTGGTGTCTCTGTAGAGCTCATGGTCCCCATTCCCCTGCATGTCTGTGGGGCCTGCTGCTTCAAAATATGCAATTTAGTAAGGCCAACGGCTCCCCTCTCTGTCCTTCCCACTTGCATTTGGTTTTAGTTTTAGAATAAAAATGCAACTTAAAATACATGTGTTCAAGACAGATTATTAGTGAAGAGATTACCATCTCATCCATTTTAAGTTACCTTTCACTGCTATCAACTTTCCCACTTTTAACATTTCTAAGTCTAGAATTCTGCTTCCTTAGACTCAGGGTTAACTTCCCCGGCTTGTAACACAAAGCATCCGTAATAAAAGCCTATTATATATATATATATATTTTTTTTTGAGACAGCGCCTCAAGCTGTCCCCCTGGGTAGAGTGCCATGGCATCACAGCTCATAGCAACCTCCAACTCCTGGGCTCAAGCAAGTGTCCTGCCTCCACCTCCCAAGTAGCTGGGACCACAGGCGCCCACCACAACGCCCGGCCATTTTTTTTGGTTGCAGCCATCATTGTTGTTTGGCGGGCCTGGGCTGGGGATTCGAACCCGCCACCTTAGGTGTATGTGGCTGGCACCTTAGCCAATTGAGCCACAGGCACCGAGCCAAGCCTATTGTATTTATTTACCAGCTGTAAAGAGCTTTTCCTTCAAAGGGTAAAACACTTTAGCTTACATAAATCGGAAGTGGTTGTTTATTCCTGTAGCTTTGTTGTGGTCTTAAACATTTTTATGTGTGAAAGTATATCATCTATATTTGCCTAAAAAAAACATGATGGAGACCCTTAGCATATCTCTTACTAAACAGAAGTAATCTTATGATTTCCATTCTGACAAGGTGCTTCATCATAGTACACGTGTCTAAGATATTTACTTTGGATTCATTATAAAGAAAATTAAGAATGATCAAACCCACAGTTTATTTTTCAAGTATTCTGATGAATGGTCTGGGCAAACACAGCTTCTCAAGTCATGTTTCAGACTCCTGCCATTTATTTCATTGGCTCAAAGGGTAACAATTTGAAGTGTATTTGCAGTATCGTATGAAATGAGGTTTGGAGGCTATTTCAGGAATGAACCCCAAATTCAGTAGAGAAAGTTGAGAGGAATATATGGAGAAAAGCCTAGTATACAGTGGTATTTGACCTGAACTAATAGCCTATAGGACCAACGAGTTATATAACTCTGACAAATTACTGTATAAAAAGCAGTAAGAAATGCTGAGTTACCAGAATTTGGCTCTGATAATAATGTGGTTAACTGAAGAAAAAAATGAGTACGTACGTGTACACTTATCCTGGAGTTTCTTTCTTTCTCTTTTATTTTTAGTTTATTTTGGATTGACATCAGGGTATATATAATTAAGCTACATTGTCTGTGTCTGTCTATTCCCATTTGTGGTTGAGTCTTTCACCCAGAAGATGTGCCCTCCCAGTGTTTCTATATGAGGGGTGTATGATATTTTCATAGCTGATCTAGTACAATGTAGGTACATGATTAAAGTAAACTCTGCTGGCATTATTCAAAAATGGAAAATAATTCACCAGACAGAAAGATAAAGTCTGCCGAGCTAAAATAGTTGTGAATTTGGATATAAAAGAAAGCCATCCCTGAGATGAATCATCTGCTTAAAACAGAAAGTTTGAACTTGTTCAGATCTTGCTTTGAATCAATAATGCCATGGCTTTGGTTTTGAATTCCAAAACACAGATGAGGTGAAATAGGTCAAACTGCACAGCACAAAGTCATGGCATGCTGTACATACGTAAACATAAACTCTGCCACCAGAATTTTAAAAAAGCCACATGGATACATCCTCACACACAGTAACATATTTTATACAGTCTTATTTAATATGGGAGAGAACCACATAAAGCAGACTGTGAAAGAGTTAAAGAACAAATGCTGAAAATGACTTTTCTGCAAGTACAGCCGCAATTTGAATGCCAGCTGCAGCTTTTGCAAAGTAAGCATGACCATTTGCCCCTTGTCCCATAATAGTTGTATAAGAAAGGAATTTTGAAAGGTGGATAGAAAGGTCGTGGAGAGAGGGTTTGTATGTGTGTGTGCATGTGTTCACACGCACGTGTATGTGTATCTTGCAGGAGGGGCGGAGACTGGGAAGGGACATAGAGCAGAAGAAATATTCCCAGAGGTGCTTCCTCTGGCTGCTGTTCTTTATGTCTGAATTCTAAAGGTAGGCTAAATAACAACATCTAACTTGCTGAAAAGTGCAAGAACAGAGAGATCAGTGGAAACTGAAGGTCAAGTGTAACCCCACAGGGAAAGGCAGATTCAAAAGCATAAGGAACCAGCAGGGTAGCCACTGGTGCTCAGAAACATCACCAAAAAATGGAGCTGGTTGTGCCATGGAGGCATTAGCCACCTTAACACTAAAAAGCCCTTTCCTGGAGTGTTTATACTGCACCCTCCAGAATTATTTGCAAACAGAGATAGAAGAAGTGTCCAAGTGACATTGTTCTAGGGTAAGCAAAGAATGGGTCAAATAGCCCTCTCGGCCCAGGTGGATACCCTGGACCAAATGCAAAATGTCATGTATGAATCAAGAGTTTTGTTTTCCTGACTGGTCACAGAGTTTCTCCCACACAGCAGTGCATGGATGCAGAAATGCAAAGAGACGGGAAAAAAGAAAGATCAGAGAACAGTAACAGCAACAATTGAGTCATGAGTTCTTGTGCATTAGAAGCGGAATTAATGTCAGTACAGATAGAGGCTGAGAAATTTTATAGTGTATTCTATTTAGAGCTTCTACCTCTATCGGTACATGTAGAAGATCACCTGGGTGAAAGTAGAAAAAATAAAAATAGAATCAGCACTGGCACGAGAACTTTGTGTGAAGGGAGGTTGTTGATTAGAAGAGAATCTCACATGGAAAGTGTTGTCATTAATTATGTATGTGTTTACATCAATCATTTAAAAACATTCCTACATAGAACTACCTTTTGTAGACTTTTTCCTCAATTTTTGTTTTTTTCTTTTCTATTATAATTTAAACATTATTCCCTAGACCCTAAGTTAGAAATCTCTAAATATAGATCTACCATTTGATCCTGTAATTCCTCTGTTAGGTATATATTGAGAAGACCATAAATCACTCTATAATACAGATATCTGTACCAGAATGTTCATTGCAGCCCAATTCACAATCGCTAGGTCATGGAAGAAGCCCAAGTGCCCATCGACCCATGAATGGATCAATAAATTGTGGTATATGTACACCATGGAATGCTACACAGCCACAAAGAAAGATGGAGACTTTCCTCCTTCATGTTTACATGGATGGAGCTGGAAAATATCCTCCTTAGCAAGGTGTCTCAAGAATGGAAGAAAAAGTATCCAATGTACTCAACACTATTATGAAACTAATTGTTAGCTATCTTAAGAAAGCTACAATCCAAATGGAGCCCTAGATTACAGGGAAAGGGGAGGGGGGAGGATGGGTGAAGGGAATGATATTGTGGAGATCACACCTATAATTTATCCTATTAGGGTACATGTGAATTTGTCTAAGGGTTGAATATGAATGTCTTAACACAACAATTATGAGAAAGACATGATGGCTATGTTAGCCAGTTGGATGAGAGTTTTCCAAACTGCATATGGAAGCAACACACTGTATCCTATGATAGAATTAATGTAAACAATTATGATCTAATAAAAAAAAGATTAAAAAAATTGACTGTAAATTATCTAAATGACCCACAAAAGATACACATTCACACACACATACATATATTGACATATAATAACTCAAATAACTGCTATCCACAAGAAACTTATGTAACTCATAAAGAGTCTCATAAACTCATGGTAAAGGGGTGGATAAAATATTTCCTGTCAGTAGAAACCTCAAACAAACAAAAGCAGCTATTATATACTAGATGAAACAGACTTTAAGATAATAACAGCAGAAAAAGACAATGAAGAAATGGCCCAAATACACATATACAGAACATTCTCTCCAAGCACTGCAGTATGTGCATTCTTCTCATCAGAACATGGGACATTTTTCAAGACAGACCATATGGTAAGCCACAAAACAAGTCTCAGAAAATTTAAGAAAAAAAATCAAAATCAACCATGTATCTTTTCAGAACACAGTTCAAGAAATTTAGAAACCATTTCCAAAGGTAACTCACAAAACTATACAAATGCATAGAAATTGAACAACTTGATATAGAACAAGCTTTGGGTCCATAACCAAACCAAGATTTAAAAAAAAAAAAATTGCATTGCATGACTACGGAACAGAAGGGAGCAAAATCCATGGAATATAGCAAAAGCAGTACTGTGAGGGAAGTTCATAATACTAAATATCTATATCAAAAAGACAGAAAAGTCACAAATTAAAGGCCTAATGCCACCCCTTAGGGAAATGGGAAAACAAAAACAAACTAATCCCAAATCTAGCACAATAAAAGAATTAAAAAAATTAGAGCAGAGCCAAAAGAATTTGAAACCAAAAATATAATACAAAGAATCAATGAAAAAGTCAGTTATTATAAAAAAAATAAACAAAATTGATAGACCACTAGCTAGATGAACAGAGACTATTCAAATAAGTTCCACTGACCACTAGTCAGATTAACCAAGAAGAGAGAATATTCAATTTAGCTCAATCAGAAATGGAAATAGACATATTACTACTGTCAACACAGAAATATAAAAGATAATCCAAGAGTATTATGAATACTTTTTAAAAACAAACTAAAGATTCTACAGGAAATACATAATTTTCTGGAAACATGACCTTCCAGCTTGAATTGAGATGAACTAGAAATCCTGAAGAGACCAATAATGAAACAAGGAAAGGCCACAACAACAACAACAAAAACACCACAACCGAGTAGCCCTCATGAACATAATGCAAGAATCCTTAACAAAATACTAGTAAACTGAATCTCACGGCTCATTCAAACTAATAATTCACTATGATCAAGTGTGGTTCTTTATTTCAGGGATGCAAGAATGGTTCAACATGTGCAAGTCAATGAAAGTGATTCAACACATAGAATTAAAAAAATAAAAAAATGTGGCCAGACTTGATGGCTCATACTTGTAATCCTAGCACTGTTGGAGGCTGAGGTAAGGGAATACTTGAAACTCAGGAGTTCAAAACCAGCCTGAGGAAGAGTGAGACACTGTCTCTAGTAAAAATAGACAAGAATGTGGTGGGTACCTGTAGTCCCAGCTAGTGAAGAGGCTGAGGCAGGAAGATGGCTGGAACCTAGGAGTTTGAGGTTGCTGTGAGGTAGGCTGATACCACAGCACTCTAGCCTGGGCAATAGAGTGAGAATCTGTCTCAAAAAAAAAAAAAAATCATGTGATTATATCAATAGATGTAAAATAAAGCAGTCAACAAAATTCAGCACTCTTTCATGATAAAAACCCTTAACTAGGCACAGAAGGAATATAACTTCAAAAAAATAAAATACATATGTGACAAATACCTAGCCAATCACATATTAAAAAGGGAAAATTTAGAGAATTCCTCCTAAGAATTGGAAGAAGAGAAAGATTCTCACTTTACCATTTCTATTCAAAATTGTACTTGAAATCCTCGCTAGGGCAACCAGACAAGAAAGAAATAAATGGCAGTCAAATCAGAAAAAAGAAATAAAATTATCCTTATTTCCCAATGATTTGATCTTATTATCTAGAAAACCCTAAAACTCCTCCAAAAAACTCCTAGAATTGATAAATAAATTATAGAAGTCTCAGGTTAGAAAATGCAGGTATACAAATTATCCTATGCCTTTACACTGATAATAATCAAGCTGAGAATCCAATCAACAGCTATATACCAATTACCATAGCTGCATTAAGAAAATAAAATATATGGGAATATAGTTATTCTAGGTGGTAAAACATTTCTACAAGGAAAATTACAAAACACTGATGAAATTATAGATTTCAACAACAAATGGAAAAACAACCCATGCTCATGATTTAGAATAATCAACATTGTGAAAAATGTCTGTACTACCCAAAGTGATTCACATATTCTGTGCAATTCTCATCAGAGTATCAATATTGTTTTTCACAGAATTAGAATAAATTCTAATGTGCATATGAAATCAAAAAGACCCCAAATAGAAAAGCAATCCTAACCAAAAAGTAAAAAATCTGGAGACATCACAGTGCCTGATTTCAAGTTATACTATAAGAGTACACTAACTAAATAGCAGCTGCTGGTATAAAAGAAGAGACATGGAACAATGGTACAGAATAGGTGACCCGGAAACAAAAGCATTTATCTACAACCAACTGATTTTTGACAAGGAAGAGGAAAAGATACTCTGGTGAAGGTATGTCCTATCCAATCAATAGTGCCAGGAAAATTGGAAAACCATATACAGAAGATGCATGTTCCCTATCTCTCACCAAGCATAAAAATTAACTCATGATGGATTAAAGGCTTAAATCTAAGACCTGACACCAAAAAATTTCTGAATGTAAACTTAGGAAAAACTCTTCTGGACACTGACATAGCCAAAGAATTTATGATTAAAGCCCCCCAAATAAATAGACAGGATTTAATTAAACTAAAAAATTCTTAAATAGTAAAAGAAATAATCAATAGAATACTGTATTTTACAGTGTACAATGCACACTTTTTTGCCCAATTTTTTGAGGAAGAACTAAAGATGTATATTATCCATGTATAATATTATACATACGTATGGTGCAGGAATGAGGGTGGGGAAGCAGGCCTCATAGGGCCATTACACTCTCCTGTCTGGAATAGACAGGCACTCAAAGACTAGTCAACCACAGGAGACCAGGAGTCCTGCACAGGCTTCAGGGATTTGCCTGGCTGCCTACAGGCTGAGTATGGCCATCTCAGCCATGCCCCAATGGGAAGGGAAGGGCTCCTTGGAGAGAGGGAAAGTGTAACCCTCACAGAGCAGGCAATTGCAGGAGAGCAGTAAGATCTGTACGTTTACCAGGGCATCATTAGCCCTCTTCAGATTTGTCTTTCACAGCCAAGATGGCCACTTTCTCAACGGGAATTTTTTCTGAAAGTTTGGACCCCGAATGGGAACATTCATTGCACAAAAGCACATTTTGCACAGCAAAATATAATAAATAGCCTATAGAATTGGGGAAAATATTTTCAAACTATTTATCTGATAAATGGCTAACATCAAGAACTTACACAGAACTTAAGCAAATCAGCAAGAAAAAAAAATCCAAATAATTCCCATTCAATGCATACAAAATACAGGAATATATGTTTTTCAAATGAAGATACACAAATAGCAAAAAAAACCATGAAGACCGGCTCAACTTCACTATCATCAGGGAAAGACAAATTAAAACCACAATGAGATATTGTCTTATCCCTGACAGAGTGGCCATGATGAAATAGTCAAGAAAGAATAGGTGTTGGGAGGGAATGCAACGAAGACAGAGCACTCATACACTGTTGATGAGAATGTAACTAGTACACCTGCTATGGAAAACAGCATGGAAATTTCTCAAGGAACTAAAAGTTAACCTAGTATTTGTTCTTGCAATCCCCCTAATGAATATCTAACATGAAGGGGGGAAATGATTGTTTCAGAAGACACCTGCATTCATATGTTTACCACGGCACAATTCATAATTGTGAAGATATGAAATTAATCTAAGTGCCCATCACCTGATGAGTGGATAAAGAAAACTTGTCATGTATACATCATGTCAGAAACAAAAATAAAATAGTGACTTTTCCAGCAACTTTGATGGAACTGGAGGCCATTCTCCTAAATGAACTAATACAAGAAAGGAAAAACAAATGTGACATATTCTCACTTATATGAATGAGCTAAGCTATGGGTTTACATGGTGATGTAGTCTGGTACAGTGATGTTGAAAACTCAGAAGAGGGGAGAGCAGGAGGTGATGATGGACCAGAAATTACCTGTTGGGTATGATGTACGGTATGTGGGTGACAGGGACACTAAAAGCCTTGACTTCACTCCTATTCAATTCAATCATGTAATAACAACCCATTTGTACCCTCTAAATTTATTGAAATAAAAAAGAAAAATGAAAAACTACACAATATATTTATGTCTGCAGAATGAAATATGGGGAATTGATCTGATTTAGGTAAGTTTTCCCTGCAGTGATGAAACTGAGAGGTAGAAGTTTAATGTATTAGAGAGGGAAAGGAGTGAGGTGAGAGGCTACAGGCAACCGCATTTGCAAATGCCTAAGGTGGTAAGTGAATGTCACATCACAAGGGAATAGAGTGAATCATCAACAGTGTGATGTAAAATTGTTAAAAATAAATATTTGCCCCCTTCTATCATCCCCTGATTTATCAGGAAGCAGTTAGATGGAATCTTCCTCTATTTTCCCTAATAGCAGTTGGAGAGGGAGAATTAATATAGAACAGGTGGTGCCAGTGGAGCTGAGGGGTGGATCTGCCACCTCCGCCTTCGTGGTGGTGGTGTGGTAGCAGAGGAACCAGCAGGTGGGAGGGTAGGCAGGTGGGGGAGGAGTTGCAGGAAGCTCCAATAGCCAGAGGGGCCAGACAACTGCTGGGAAGATAACAGCACCTCAGTGTCTCTCTCCCCTTGCACTTGCAGCTGAACAGGGAACCCCCCCCCCATTCCCCAGGCCTGTATACTATTGTATACATATATATAGTATATATATTATATGCATACATTGTCTATCTATCTACCCCTGGATGAGAGAGAGAGAGACTTCCTTCCCACTTGGGTTTTTCTCTCTGCCAGGAGCTTTGGTGTTTTTTTCTCTATTCTTTTCAGTAGAATAAATCCTGTCTTACCACCAGAGGAAAAGAAAATATCTGCAAAATTAGAATTTTTCACTGATAAAAGATATGTGGACTTCGCATTTGTTGCATGTGTGTGTGTGTGTACTGAATATCTTTTTACAATCCAGCCTGAATTTAAATCTTAGTGTTTTGTGGCCATTACCACTCCACAATTAGCCTAGAACAAATAACTTGCTTCTATTTTTCTTTTCCTCCCCCTTAGTTGCAGTCTGTAGTGATAGTAATCATTGCTGGGCTCAATTTGGGGTAGATTTCCTGATCCTGAAATTTGCAATTATTTTAACTTATTTTGAGAATTTTATTTTTCTTCTTATTGAATTTATTTTTATTGGGCTTCAATCAACTTCTTTCTGTTCACCTTTTGAATAATTTTAAGTCTGTGTGATCCACAAACCCAATCAGTGTTTTTCACACGTCTTCATCTTAGTGTGTTGTGTCAGAAAAACATGTTGACTAACATATTAATAGGTATGAGAGCTTTACAAGTATAACATTAGAGTTTTACTTTTGGTGACTCAAAAAGTCAGAGATAGATAATGCTCATTATGTATATTTTTGAAAGATAATTCTAAATAAAAGCTAGAATAATCAAAGACATGCAAAAATGGAATTCAAATGCTTCCACAGCTTACAAAAAATTGAAATATAGTTTTATATTTTTGCAAGTTATATTTAACAACATGGTAGGAACTAAAATTATTTTCCAATGTTTAATAAATGGTACTGAAGACTGCTATTCTTTTTCTCTGTATATAATTTTTTTTCAGTCAAGGAAAATTAATCTTTAAAAAAATATTTCAACTGGCAACAACTAAACTGAACAAAAGTCAAAACTATGGGTTGTGCAACATTTGAGGAAAAACTGCTATTTATTAAATGAAAATCTAACATGTAAACATATACTACTAACTTAGTTAATATTAGTTTTATTTTGTTTTATCTTTGCCTCACTTATGAAGCAACGAAAATGTTACCAGACAACGTGGCACTGAGACCGGCCACCTTGGCCCTGGACCTGTTGCAGGGAATGGAGGAATTCAGCCAGACACAAGTGGGGGGAAGACACTGGTGCTATGCTGTCTCCTCATGTGGACTTCTGGCAAGTGCATCCCTGATTGGTCTGTTTCCAAAACCTGCTCCTGATTGGTCTGTTTTCAAGACCTGAAAGCTCATTGCTTACCTGCCACTATATAAGCCCCTAAGCAGAGAGCCCAAACACAGACCTCCAAAAGAGAGCAGGAGAGCAAGGAGGTTTGGTTCTTTGTGAGAGCTGTAACACTTGTATTATAAAACCCATCTTACTGCTGATCCTGCTCTGCAAGGAGGTTTGGTTCTTTGTGAGAGCTGTAACACT
>CAUYQV010107328.1:0-34447 GCA_963574575.1 Galagoides demidoff
AAAAATTTCAAAATATCAATTGAATCTCACTAAAGTCTTCCATAAGGCTTGGCGCCTATGGCTCAAGCGGCTAAGGCGCCAGCCATATACACCTAAGGTGGCGGGTTTGAATCCAGCCCAGGCCCACCAAACAACAATGACGGCTGCAACCAAAAAATAGCCGGGCGTTGTGGCAGGCATCTGTGGTCCCAGCTACTCAGGAGGCTGAGGCAGGAGACTCGCTTGAGCCCAGGAGTTGGAGGTTGCTGTGAGCTGTGATGCCACGACACTCTACCCAGGGGGACAGCTTGAGGCTCTGTCTCAAAAAAAAAAAAAAACAAAAAAAAAGTCTTCCATAAAATCTTCCTGTTACATTTAGAATATACCCATACTCTTTACTCTGACTTCAGAGGTGCTGTGTGTCTGGCCCTGTTCCTCTCTGGCCTTCTCTCCGTGGCTACTCAGCTTTTACTCATGTTACGCTAATTCTTGATGTAGCTATGCCCTCTACCCAGAACAGTGATTTTCAACAGCACGTCATGAGAGGATATTAGGTGTGCCGTGAAAATTTTTAAAGATTAAACTATTTTTGAAAGAACTTCAAAGACATTAAGTATGTTCTTTTCTTACTTTTTTTTTTGATCAATATAATTTATGTGTGCCCCAGAAATTTAACTATAGGTGTTACAATCTCTTGGATGCCCGATTCCCTCTTGCTACTCATGTCTCATGAGGTTCCCCGATTTCTAAATTGGCACTACATTTTCTCCGTTATCTTGCTTGATTTGCATTATTACTTTTGTTACCTGGTATTTTTTTTAAAGATTGTTTTTTATCTACCTCTTCTTAATAGAAAGAGGGCCTTGTTCCTGATTCACTGATGCGTCTCCAGTGCCTAGAAGATTGCCTGGCCTAGAGGAATATACAAAACGACTGGGCAGGTCCCCAAGGACATCTTTTTCATAACCACAACATGTAATGGCCCTGCACTCACTGATTGACAAACACACATGTTGGTTTAACAGCAGTCACACACGATTATGACTCAGCTTCTTTTTTTTTTTGAGATAGTCTCACTGTGTTGCCCAGGATAGAGTGCCATGGTCATCACAGCTCACTGCAGGTGTCATCTCCTGAGGTCAAGCAAGCTTCCTGCCTCAGTCTCTTGAGTAGCTGGGACTACACGTGCCTGCTACCATGTTTAAGTATTTAAAAATTTCTTTTTGCAGAGATGTGGTCTCACTATGTTGTCCAGGCTGGTCTCAAACTTCTGACCTCAAGCAATACTCCTGTCTTGGCTTCCCAAAGTGCTGGGATTACAGGCCAGAGACATCTCGCCACGCCCTCCCACCCCAATTTTTTTTCTTCTTGAAGTTTGGCTGGGGCTGGGTTTAAACCTGACACCTCCAGCATATGGGGCAAGTGTCCTACTCCTTTGAGCCACAGGCGCCACCCCCCAGCTTCTTTTTATTTGTGTGTGAACCAGGGTATGGGAAAAGAATTAAGTTTTTTTTTCCCTTCTTCTGATACCCTTCCACAACTCTTATTTTCTTTAAGCTGGCTGAGTTTACCTTTGTGAGTAATTAAATGGGTCTTTTTTTAAGCCTTCCTTTTTGAAACATGTAAGCCGTAAATACAAGGCTTTTAAAATCTAACACAAGATGCCAGAATGCAGCAACCACCCAACTGGTCTTCCTGCTCATTCTCTACAAGGGAAGCAGAATGAACTTCAAGTACAGTCCATGTATTACTCGACACAGCAGTAACTTGTTTTTGATAAACTCTGTTCCCAAGAACAAAAAAAGTATCTACATTTAATCAAACTCAATCTTAGTTTATTAGTTAAGAAGAAAATGGTGAACCTCACTCCAGCCTACGTATGCTAATCTCACTGCCAATCACTTTTATAAAAAAGAGCAACTCTCTTTCTTACAGAATATGACAAACTCCTCCTGAGTTAAAGTTGATCTGCGATGACAGTTTTGTACTCTTGACTTTAATTACACAAGTCCTCCTTCGACATCCACAGCTGCCAGGTCCTATCTGAAAGAACCCTCAGCATCTTCTGGTGCAGTGATTTCCAACATGCAGTAATTTTCTAGACATATTTAACCCAACACATTCTAATGTCATTTTGATTAGGAAGAATGGAACTTTCAGATTAGAATACTCTGTAATTTTGTAAGCAATACAACAAAAATGCAAAAAGTGTCCTTTCGGGGGGGGCACCCCAATATTTAAGGTGACTGACAGGGCCAGGCCTCCCCCCAAGTCAGAGCAGCCCTGCTCTGTTCTGTTGTTTTTGTTTTGTTTTAAAGTTATTTTCTCATGAGGGTTCCTCTAAAGAAGTTCTGTCTACTCTTAAGTTACATCACCTCTTAGGAGCCTCTTTTCCAGCTTTAAGGCCGTAACAATTGGAATCTCAAGTGTCTTACTGATACATTTTTTAATATTGATAATTATTTTGTAGGACCAAAAATAGAGAAATGATAGGAGACTATGAATGGGCAGTAACTCACAAGCAGAATGTGGATTGTTTTTTCAAAATTTTAGATATGAACTTTATTTTCTTTCATTTTCCATTTTTTTCCAAAAGGAAAAGTGGCTTTGATTTGAACTTTCTTTGTAATGCACGTGTTTTTCCTAAACAGCGTGTCTGGTTTCAAAAATTTAGATAAAGTGAATTGTAGTTGAAGATTTATTATAGCAAAACCATTATTTAATAAGACTTTTAAATTAATAGTGGTAAAACAGTTTTCCCCCCTAAACCCTAGGAGAAAAAGCCAAAGAGTTTTCTACAGGGTGTGTTCAAAACTTCACTACTGAAGGAGATTTTCAGGATCATATTACTGAAACTATTACTATAAAATTAGTTTATATTCTTTCATAACACTTAAGAATAATGAACAGACTACTTGCACTATCATATTTTTGAAATATATTACCAAGAGATACCTGTGCTGCTACATCACATTTAACAGCAGTTTACACAGTTTTAAACATTACAGAGTCAAATAGGATTCTCCTGAAACAAATGTGCTGAGTGGATAAGAACAGAAATGATGTGGTATTTTTATTTTACTCTAATGTTTACTTAATCTTGACAGATGATTAACTCAAGTTTTGTAAGACATAGCGTAATAATCATAGTCAGGTAAAAGTGAACTATTCAGTTTCAACAACATACAAAAGGTTTAAAAAGCCTAATGAGGTAATCCTTTTGTCCTCATTGCTGCCTTAAAGTAAAACATAAAGCCTCAATAGTGTATCAAAGAACTAACATAACTTCCTACTTAAAATTTCACAGTCCTTATAGGTCCATTTATTTTAGTATAAAGTGACCATAACATTCCAAAGAAAGGTTTGGTAGGCAATACCTATAATTACATAAATGTTAAATAGCTGCTTCAGACAAGAACCTCTTTGATGTTGAAGCAATTCATTTTATAGGCTACTTAATATTTCTTTCATACCTGGGACACATAATTAATAGTAGCACTGGGAAAGGCCACTTTTTTAAAAAGATGACTTTTGAAAATTAAAATATTAATTTTAATATGTTATACATCCATTTGGTTAAAAAAATCCAGTGATACAAATGTGTATGCAGTAAAACAAAAATCACTTTTTTGTCTCCCAGATTCACTTATTAGAATCAACTTTTAAAAATTTCTTGCATCTTTACAGATCAATTCTCACCATTAATAAGCACATACCACAGGAGACTTAAAAATGGCTCGCTTTCTTTCTCCTAAGCCTACAATTATTTATCTTGAGCTTTAAAAATACTACAGCATGGAAAAGTAGTAGGCTGGGTAACGCTTAAAAACAAAACACAACACAAAACCGGACGCTGTATGGTGGTCATCACAGCCCTGCCATTTCTAGCCAGAATCCCGAGCTGTGCACCTGCAAGGTTCCGCGCGGCGGCCGGAGGGGGCAGTGTGCACCACAGCAGAGGCACAGGCAGGAGAGCCGCAAATTCCTTCACCGTTGCAGGACCATCTACTGAGACTGCCCGATCCTGCCCAGTTTTGCCAAGTTCTGCAGGTAAAGCGTGTAACAGACCTGCGTGATTCCTCGCGGGAGGGGAGGGGGCAGAGCTGCTCTCAGGGGCCGCTGCTAACCCCACCGTGGGCACAATCAGAAAACATCACATCCTATGCACGAGATTTATGTCAAAAGAGCAAAACAAAAGGCTTAACTTCCAAAAAAGGTTTATATAAATTAGGATTTACATATATGAAAACTATAGGATTAACCTCGGAGTTGTTTTAGTTGTAATTTAAGAATCACTATGTATTTTACGGATTGAATGAAATATTCCAACTAAAAAAATCCTAGGTTACCTTAGTACCAGCTGTACATGTAAGTAGAGTAGTTAAATCGTAGAAATTAAAGTGCTGAAATATCAGTTATGAATTTAGGAATATTTAGAATAATTTGTTCCATTAAAATTAAAAGCAAAATTACACCGAACTTTCTAATAAATCTGAAAAAAGTGTTCGTATGATGGAGTCAGAAAAACACCAAAATCTGCATTGTACAAGTATTAACGTACAGTAACAAGCTTCACACGACTCTCAACGCAATGCCTTACCTCTCCCCTAAATAAAAAAAAAAATCTTATGCGGCAGCAAATATACAGATAATTCAATTGTCAATTTAAATCAGCAAGAGAAAAAGGTAAGTAGTCTTCTACTGAGTGGTGGTGCTGTTTTCCCTCTAGAATTGAAGACAGGATTTATTCCGGTCTGGTTTCAGACCCAACTTTGTTATCTCAATCTCAATTACCCACGCATAAAAATTTTTATCGAAAATAACACTTCCTGGGAAATGGAAAGCGGCTAGAGCGCGTTTGAATTTCGAGTACGACAAATCACACTCAGCCCCAGCGGCAGGGTATTCCGAGATCTACGGAGAGAGCGGGAGCGCGGTTCCCGGGAGCGTCTGGGCAGCACCCGGGGCACAGCCCGCGGCGGCCGCTCTCCTTCTCCGGACCGGGACCGCGGTACCGCGCCGCCCCCGGAGCCCGCAGTGGTGCCGCAGCCTCGGCGGCCGCTGCAGGTGGAACCCGGCCGGCTGGGCAGGCCCCGTTCCGCGGCCGGCCACCGCGAGGTGTGGGCGCCGCGTAGGTTTTCTAAACCGGCCCCGCGACGTCTCGGTTAGAGCGTTCACGGTCTGCGTGGAATTACTTTTTGCCATTAGGCTCCGAGCAAGCTCGGCCTTCGCTCCACGGGCAGGAAGCTCAGAACTTTGCAAAGCGAGGCGCGGAATTCCGAGAAGAGGCGCGAGGGCGCAGCGGGGCCTCCCCGCCGCCGCCTCCCGGCTCGACTCCCCTCCCGGACAGTCCCCTGCGAGAGCCGGCCGAACGTACGGAGCCGGAGGAGGAGCGCGGGGGAGCAAGAGGATTCGGGCCGGGCGCGGGCGCCAGAGCCCCGCGGTCCGCTCGGAGCTGCCGCGAGCCGGGCTAGACAAAGGCGCGTCGGCGCCCGGCGCGGGGAAGGGACGCGGAGGCGCGGAGGGCGGCGAGCCGGCCTCGGCCCGTAGGGGGCGCCGTCCGCGGCCCCGAGCACTTACCTTTGAGGGCCGAGCACAGCCGCTCCAGGGCCATGTTCCCGGGCGGCCCGGCGCTTCGCGAGGGCTGGGGTGGCAGCGGCGGAGGCGCGTGGTTCACGGCCCGGCGCGGCAGCGGCCCCGCTCCGTACCCATCGCCCGTCACCAGGCTGCCTCCCCGCGGGGAAGGCTCAGGTCCTGCGGTCCGCCATGCCCGAGCCCCCCCGGAGGGCTCCCGCTTGGCCTGAGCCCCCCGACGGGCGCCGCCTCCTGCGCCGCGGCGCGCAGTCCCATCCACTGCCCGGGAGCCGAGGAGCGTTGGCGTGCGGCCCCGGACAGGTGGACAGCTCTACCCTCGGCCGCGGCGCGGGATCCGCTGAAGTGGCGGGCGCGGGGCGCCCAGGCTCATTTAAGCAGGGAGCGCGAGCGCCGCGTGCCGGCCGCGCCGTGTGCGCATGTGCGCGCCCTCGCCCCGCCCAGCCCTCGTGCCCCTCGCTCCCCTCCCCGCCAATGGCCTCGCGCCCCGGACGGCGGCCGCTGGGGCAGGGTCTCGCCGTGGGCTCGCGTTCGGGGAGGTGGACCCGGGGTTGGGGCTGGACTGTGTCCAGTCCCCGCCGCCGCAGGGCGCCCGCCGTGAGCTGGGTGAGCCCTCGAGCCTCCCGCCTGACAGCGGGGCCGGAGACCCGACGCCCAGTCCCAGCTCGGCAGTCCTCGCCCACGCGCTCTCTCTCCGTCGCCTTCACAGACGGAGAGGGGCACTGAGCCCTCGGTCCCCTGGGGACTCAGTTCAAGGTCAAAAGTTTGCCCTGCTCAGCCTCGCTTGGCCTCGGGCGGGGAGGACGTGGACCTGGGTGGAGAGCCTGAGGCTTCCGCTGCCCTCCCGCCGGCGAGGGAGCCTGACCTGCGGGGCCCGGCACAGAGCAGGCCCTGCACTCCCCGACTCTTAGTGCTCAGGTTCATTCTCGTGAGGTAGGTAGTAGGCGTTTTAAGAGAAAGGGTAAATGGAGACCAGAGAGGTTAATTCATTCGCCTAGACCCACACAGGTGGAGCCAGGGTTGACCGGGAATCTGCTCCCGGAGACTCCCTCGTACCCACTAAGCTGATGGGTAGCTTAATTCCACTGATAAAAATCGCCAAATTCATTAACAAGTGAGTAGTTTGTGGTATTAATGATCTTGTTTTATTTTCTCAATAGTAGTTACTACGTTCTGAAATTACTTTGCTCATTTATGTATTAACGCACCCCATTAAACATTCACCCCATTAAAATATAAGTTACTGCGGGGGGGACGACTACAATGGTATTTTTCACTCAACACGTAAATGTTTGTCTTGCTAATTATCGCTAAGGATAATGTTAGGCAACTGTGATTGTTTTTGCCTATATCTCTCCAAGAAAAATGAAAGTAATTGACGAGATCAACAAATGAAAAATGTATTTGTCATCAGTTAATATCAAGGTGTTCAGCCCTTTGTTATGTGCTATGGGGGGGTATAAAAAAAGAGATGTAAGTTTGAGTTCCTAAAAACAATCACAGTTAAATTAAGATTGTGCACATGAACCAACTAGTAAATAAAACAATAAAGAAACTACTGACTAGGACAGTATGAGGACTAGTAGGTCTAAATCACAGACAAGGGTGGACAAAAAGAATTGAGAGGAAGGGGTCCTGTCAGCTTTTGGAAAATAAATAGGTTCTTAATAAATAATTGTTGACTGAAGGAAAAATCAGCGTGTGTGATGTCATCAGAGAATGAAGGAGCTGATGCAGAGTGTAAAGGCTTTATTTACCTGGCAGGTGGAGAATGCGTCAGGCACAGGGGAGCCTCTGATCAAATGTGGAGCAAGAGTTGGTTTTGGTATTAAAAATAAGGTTAAACATGATGGGCTTTAATTATGCAGATACTTGCCCCAATGCTAGGCCCAGGAATCTGCTCTTGATTCAGGAGGCAGGAGAAGTAGTTTTTAATGGTGGAGTAATGAAGTTCTGGGAGGATTAATGTGGCTGATGAGTTGAGGATATAATAAAAGGGAGAGATTAGCACAATCATGATAATCCAAAAGGTACTTCTTCATTTGGCTTAGTAGCTCTCACTGATAGTTACTAATATGTTGGCCTGGGAATAGATTCCAGTTGGGAATGTTCATTTTGTGGCTTCTGGTCAAGTCACTTATCTTTTAGATGTGCTGGTGTGATTGTCTATAGTAGGTTTTTCCAGGAATGTAGGAAAGCACAGATCATAGCTGAGACTACTGTGTGACCCCATGTTAGCTAAGTCAAAAGGAGAGCAGTTTGTATCTCTCTCATCTGGAGAATTATGTGTTTGAATTATTATTTTCCTGGAAGACCACCCGGTAACACCCAGTTTGTTTCCAGATCAGCTGCCAGTTTCTGCATGATTGAGGATTCTGCTTTTATTGCATTTGGCCCAGTCTTCCAGCCATAGTCTCTTGAACTCCTCATCAAATTATTCCTATATTTGGTTTTTCTCTGACCAAGTCTCATGTTGCCCTTGAATTGTGTTGCATGGTATTGATTTATTAGAATGAATCGTTTTTTAAAATGAAGTATTTTATCCATGTTTATATACTTAACAGATTTTTGTCGTCTCTCAGTTTTGCTATAGTTGGGGATTGCTAACATTTTATTAAATGATAGCCTAGGAATAGTTTTTGTTTAGAGATTGTTATTTGCTCAATGTTTGTGTGCCCTTAAAGTTCATATGTTGAAGCCCTTACCTGCCCTGTGGCTGTATTTGGAGATGAGCTCTTCTAAGGAAGTCATTAAGGTCACATGAGGTCATAAGGATGGGGCCCTGATAGAATTAGTGTCCTTACAAGAGTAGATCCTGGAGAGCTTGCTCGCTCTCTTCGTAAATAGGTACCAGGGAAAGGCCATAGCAAGCAGGTTGCTAGGAAGAGAGCCCTCATCAGAAACTGAATTGGCCAGTTTTACAGTCTCCAGAACTATGAGAAAAGCCACCAAGCCTGGTATTTTGTTGTGGCAGCCCAAGTCAGGTAATACAGAGATATAACTAAGATAGAAGAATTTAGAAATAACCAAACTGTTTTGTACAGAAAATCTATCTGTAATAGAACATAGGTATCAAACAGCTTTAACATAGGCAGATATGGCTATAATAATGGTTAAACTTAGTGAAAAACAAAATCAGATTCTCAGTTTATTTTATAAACAATAAAGACTTCCTTGTTTATTACACAATTGTAGGATTTTTTAGGGAAGGAAGAGGAAAATTACAATTTTTTAATGCACTGTATCAGTTTGTTTAGGATGCTGAGACAATATTATTGACTGGGTGGCTTAAACAGAAATATGGTTTCTCACATTTAAGAGGTTAGTTGGTCTTTGATGAGGCATCTTTCCTGGCTTGCAGACTACCACTTTCTCACTGAC
Source organism: Galagoides demidoff (assembly GCA_963574575.1). Classification (NCBI taxonomy): domain Eukaryota; kingdom Metazoa; phylum Chordata; class Mammalia; order Primates; family Galagidae; genus Galagoides; species Galagoides demidoff. The sequence continues at coordinate 8,953 of CAUYQV010107328.1, forward strand.
TTTTGGTGTGGACTCCTGGTGTCTCTTACTCTTCTGACATAAGGATAACATTTCTACTGGGTTAGGGTCCCACACTCATGACCTCAGGTAACCTCACTTTAATCTCATTAAAGGCCCTGTCTACAAATACAGTCCCATGGAGAGTTGGGATTTCAACACGTGAATTTGTGGGGGGACACAATTAAGTCCATAACATGCATGCACCAAAATTATTCCTGTGTGAATGATACTGAAAACAAGGGGCCTCCAAGGAGTCAAAATAGTTCTTTTAATAGCACTGTCTCCTAAACTTCTGAACTTCTGATTAGGGTAGGATTTTAAGAAATACTTCCTTAGCTGGGCATGGTGGCTCATGCCTGTAACCCTAGCTTGTCAGGAGATTGAGGTTGCAGGGAACTGTGATGATGCCACTGCACTCTACTCAGGGTGACAGAGCAGGACTCTGCCTCAAAAAGAAAGAAAGTATTGCTCCTCTAGTAATACCTTTGGGAATAATAGAAGCAAAAGTGAAAAAATGAATTTAAAAAAATTGCCTCTTGGGCGGCGCCTGTGGCTCAGTGAGTAGGGCACTGGCCCCATATACCGAGGATGGCGGATTCAAAACTGGCCTGGACCAAACTGCAACAAAAAGAAATAGCCAGGTGTTGTGGCAGGCCCTTGTATTCCCAGCTAATGGGGAGGCTGAGGCAAGAGAATCAAGAGCTGGAGGTTGCTGTGAGCTGTGACATCACAGCACTCTCTGAGGGCAACAAAGTGAGACTCTGTCTCTAAAAAAAAAAATTGCCTCCTTCTAGTACTAAAGTATTTCAGCTTTACCAGGAAAATTGCAAACTGTTAAAAAAAATTTCTGGTCATCAGTTACTTTGATTTGATAGTGAAAAACTAAGAAAGATCCTAATTAGTCATCTGCTGCGTAATGATGTTGTGGTCAGAGATGGACTGCGGAGGGTCCCAGGAGACCACAGAGGTCCCATGAGATTCTAATACCACATATTGGCTGTATCTTTTCTATGCTTAGATAGCCTCAGATGCACAAATGTGTACCACCTGCTGGAGCTGCCTGCAGTTTTCTGCACAGTAGCGTGCTGTCCAGGTTGGCAGCCCCGGAGCAAAGGCCAACAGAGCATATCCTCATCATGAAGGGATGCATGCAGTGTATTTCTTAAAGTTGCTAACAAAATGGGATCTTTTTCTTAAAAGCCAAATCTCATTTGAAAGGAGATGTGTTTACTTTATGCTTAAATGTACTTACTACAAATGCTAGTTTATTGGTGCAATATGAAACCGTAGTTTTAAAGTGCAAAATTCTTACTATGGTTAATTGGAAATGTTTGCTAGATATAAAAATTTCTTACAAGTTCATCTTATGGGCTAATGGACTGTGACTATCTATGCTGGTTGATGTGTGTGTGATTGGAATGCATATATACAACTATCTATCAGTATTATTCAATTCTCATATTTGTATGAAAGGTAAATTGAAATTATTGCAGTATTAATAACAAATCTCAAACTATTTTTGTGCATAAACTATGTCATCTAAGATTTGTAATGAAACTCCTGGTTCTAAACATAATCTATAAAAAGATCTTAGGAGAAGTTTACAGAGAAGTTTAAATTGTGAAATATAACACATAGTCAGAAAAGTACTTAAAAGTATAGGAAGTACTTAAAATATGTGTAGGAAGTTTAGTTGTAAATACTGCCCCCATTAAGAAGTAAAACGTCCCCTGTACTGGGGCTGTCTAAGTGCCTCTGCCTGGTCATGACCTCTCAGTTCCTGGAACTGTTCTGGCTTCTATCATATCCTAGCATTTCTCTGTAGTTTTCTTCCTATAGATGCATCCTTAGACAATATAGTTTAATTTTTCCTATTTCTGAACTGTATATGTGTGAATAGAATGATGCTGAATTTATGCTTCTGTGTTTTGCTTTTTGGCTTTATGAGAGTAATCTGTGTTTTTGTGTGCAACTGTGAATGTCATGACTTTTATAAGTATTTATATGTTTTGGTATGTTATTTAATTACGTAATAACCATTAGATGGATGTTTAGGCAGTTTAGAGCTTTGGGCCATTATGGACATAGTTGCTGTGAACGTTTTTATACCTATATCCTGGTGTACATGTGTGAGAGTGTCTTTAAGAGTAGAATTGGTGTATTTATAATATGCAAACAGTCAGTCTAATAGGTAAAACTAAAAGCAGCCATTGCCTATACTTTTTTAAAAACTTAGTTTCACTGAAAGTATGTAAGACTTCTGTCTGTTGCACATCCAAACAAATGTGTGGTTATCGCCAGCCATTAACACTACAGTCTTTTTGCCCATTTTTTTAATTTGGGCTTTCTTTTTTTTTATTTTTTATTTGTTATTTTTTGAGATGGAGCCTCAAGCTGTCCCCCTGGGTAGAGTGCCATGGCATCCCAGCTCATAGCAACCTCCAACTCCTGGGCTCAAGTGGGTCTCTTGCCTCCGCCTCCCAAGTAGCTGGGACCACAGGTGCCCGCCACAACGCCCAGCCATTTTTTGGTTGCAGCCATCATTGTTGTTTGGAGGGCCGGGCTGAGGATTCGAAACCCCCACCTTAGGTGTACGTGGCTGGCGCCTTAGCCGATTGAGCCACAGGCGCTGAGCCAATTTGGGCTTTCTTTTTAAATCATTTTGTAGAATTCCTATATTTTGGATACAATCATTTATACATATTGAAAGTCTTCCATTTGTGGCTTGTATCTTCACACTTTTTATGGTGTTTAAAGATAAATAGAAGTTATTAATTTTAATGTACTTCAGTATATCCAAAATTTCCTTTACAGATAAGTATTTCTTACAACTTCAGTGGGATCTTTTTTTTTTTTTTTTTTTGAGACAGAGCCTCAAGCTATTGCCCTTTGTAGAGGGCTGTGGTGTCACAGCTCACAGGAACCTCCACTGTCTGGGCTCAAGCAATTCTCCTGCCTCTGCCTCCCAAGTAGCTGAGACTACAGGCACCTGCCACAATGCCTGGCTATTTTTTGGTTATAGTTTCATTGTTTGGCAGGCCCACGCTGGGTATGAACCTGCCAGCTCTGGTGTATGTGGCTGGCGCCTTAGCCTCTTGAGCTACAGGCACCAAGCCTTCAGTAGGCTCCTTACTCCAAGATCATGATGTTATTTGCTTATATTAAGTACTAAAAGTTTATAAATTTACATTTCACTTCTAGTCTTCAATCTACTTGGAATTGATTTTTCGGTGTGATGGAGGTACAATTTTTAGTTTTTATACCAATTGTTTTAGTCTTCTTATGTTAGAAGGCTGCTCTGCTGCTGGTCTGCAGTGTGGCGTCTTTCTTGAACCAAAAATCAATGTAGAGAAGTTTTTCTGGTCTCTGTCATATGTTCCATTAATCTGTCTCTTCAGCGAGACTATACTTTATCAATCACTGTAAATTTATGTCAAGTTTTAGTATCTGGTACAGCAGGTCCTTGTTTTTCAAGATTGTCTTAGCCTTTCTTGGCCCTTGTGTGTCCATATCCACTTTAGAAACAGCTTATCAAGTTTAGCAGTAACAACCACCCACTGGAATATTGAGTGGAGCTGGGAGAGACGTGACACCTTTGTATTAATAATTTGGAGTCTTCCCCTCCATGAATGTGACATAGATGTGCATTTGTTGATTTTGTTAGTGTTTCTCAGAAGTTTTATAATTTACCCAACAGTTGTAGTGTATTTTGTGTTATATATTTGTAAATACTTGACTTGATAAATTATAAATGCTACCTGTTTTCAAAATTTCATTTGTAACCACTTTTGCTGGTATATATACTATGAAAATACAATTGATTTTAGAAGCTGCAGACTGTTCTCCAGAGTGACTTTGTCAGCCAGTGTTCCCAGCAGCAGGGACAAGGATTCCCACTGTTCCTCATTCTCGGCAGCATTTTGAATTGTCATTACTCTGTTTTATCCATGAAAGCCTGATTTGTTTATAATAGGCGAGTGGTGGTATCTCTTCTAGGTTTCAGTGCCCCTGGTGGCTAATGATGTCGAGCATCTTTTTCATGGGCTTAGTCACCAGCCCTGTAATCTCTTTGGTTAAGTGTCTGTTCAAACTCTTGCCCACTCAAATTTCCTCCTGCAAATTTGGGTTTGTTTTATGGACCAGAATGTAGTCTGTTTTGGTGAGTGTTACGTGAGCATTTTAATGTTGTTGTCAGAGTGTTATGTAAAATCCAGCAGGCTGGGTTGGTTAGTAGTGCTTTTCAGGGTATTTCTAAGCTTTCTGATTTTCTGCCTAGTTTTTCTTTCAGTTAGAGCAGCGGTTCTCAACCTCTGGGTCGTGACTTCTTTCAACTGTATTAAAGGGTCACAGCATTAGGAAGGTTGAAAACCACTGAGTTAGAGGAATGTTGATGTCTCCAACTTCGATTGTGGATTTGTCTATTTTCTTTTAGATCTGTCAGTTTTTATATATTTAGTTTATGAACATTTAGGATTTTTATGTTCAGGAAGAGGGGGGTGATCTTGGGTGAGTCTGCTCTCTTCAGATGAGGTGGATAAGTGGATACTGATGGCACTCTCAGGAGTGAGATGGGGGTCTTGAGGCCACACCAGAGTCCACCAGGAGTACTCAGACTTTCTGGTGGGTTTTTTTCTTTAGTATATTTTTGTAATATTTCCTGGTTCATTTTGTATAAACTTTCAGATTCTTTGGTATATAATTGTTCTTAAAGTCTTCCTAGTTTAATGTATATATTACCTGTAGTTACATATTTATTTCTTCTATTGGTTGTTTGTACTTGTTTTCTTTTTCTTGACAGAGGTCCTTGGGGCAGCCTGAACCCAGTGGTTGATGAGTTTGGGGGATGGGCCCAGGCTTTTTATGCCACCCTAGCACAGGTGTCCCTGGCACAGGTGTGGTATCACATCTTCTCTTCTACTACAGTATTCAAAATTAATATTATGTAAAAGTTTTTATTAGTGATTTTCATTGCAGTGACATATTTTTTATTGCTATCCCTTAAGAAAGGTTATATTTGGAAATACAGAAATATTATTAATGTCACTATTTATATTTTTAATTATCAGTAACATTTTGTCTTTTAACATTATTCCCTATAGACCCTGACTGCGTGTGAGTGTTAAGTCTCACGCTCTATCAATCTATAGATACTAAGCCTGATTGTCTTTGGGAATCCGTAGAACCATGCCTTGTACAGTACTGTGAGTAGATAACTGGTTAGAGAATTTAACTGAATATTACAGTCAGAAGAGTCCCATCTTGCCCCTGACCTATATAGAGACAATTGGCAAATCACCTTGTCTCAGACTCAGTTGAGATAAATGATTTATATCTCATAACCTCTAAGGCTTTTTTATGCTCCAAAATAATTATTTAAAAATGCAACCAAAATACTTTGTTTCCATAAGGGATATTTATTAAGAAGACATATTAACATGCTTAGAGACAGAGTAAAAACACATGCCACCCTCAGTACAGAAGAAAATAACATGAAGAACAAAACTTACTGTTTTCAGAGAAATTTTTGTGTTTTCTAGCCATCAACACCCATTTGCATATTAGAAAATTATTAGCATTGATATATAAATTTCCCCCCAGTCTCAGAGTTAAGTCTTTCTCAAGCAACTTTTGGCAGCATGAAGTTCACAATATAAAATTTGCATTGAAGTCTGAATGTAACTTAAAGATTTCTTCAAGCCTTTGAGAATAGAAATGTGGTGAAAGATTTGCATTTCCAGATGCTGCCTACAGCAGTTTCCTTTCAAGAAATCAAATGGTCGTCTTTACCACATGATAAGGATCAGTTTTCAAATGAAAATTTTTAGGAGATATTAATTCTTGGAGAGTACTATTATATAATACAATTTTTAGTTAATATTAGCAAGGAATCTTTATATAAGATGTCAATCACCAGGAATTTGATTTCTTCATGCCTGAAAATGAACTTCTGTTGAGTCTATATATTCTGACAATTAGTTGCAGAAGTCTCATAAAATCATCTGAAAATATTAATGACCGCTACCACCCCTGAGCATTGGGCTCTGTGCTGGGTTCCAAGCACATGTGTCTTCCCATTTAATGTCCACAGTAACTCCAGTATATCAGCCCTGTTGTATAAATAAGAAAAATGAGGCTTATAGAGATTAAGCAATGGTCAAGTTCAAATACTAACTCTGTATGTGGTGGAACCAGGAGTTTAAGGCAAGTCTGTCTTACTGAGATGCCAGAGCATCTAATCACTATATTGTGTCGTTAGTGAGAGCCCCTGACCTGCTGTGATGAAGGTGAATGTTTCAATAACTCTGAGATATATTTGCAAAAGTATAATTTGCATTGTTAGAATAAGAAGACCAATTCGAGTGGAACACAAAATTGCCACTTACTTAAATATTTTTATTTACACGTCTTTTTCCATCATCATTACTCTAATAAGATTATAAATACATAAGCTTCGGAGTACATGCAATACATTCCACAAAGGAACAAAAATGTACAACATTACTGAATAGAGAACAAAATTTTTGTATACAAAGTGCTTAAAAAAAAGACCTTGTGACACATTCAGACCATATTTATTTGAATACTTTCCAATAATCACCAAGGGATGCATCATTTATAAATAATACTCATACTTCCCTATTTTCTTCTATAAGCCACAATTTAGTTTTCCACTAAGAAGTGAACAGCCATTCCGTCGTGGAATAATGAAGGCAGGTCACATAGCATCAAAATGAAACCGGTGGGCTTCTTGTCGTTTTTCTCTATCATCTGCTTTCTGAAAAAGAATTTGAGACTAGTTTATAAATGACAGGAAAATGTTAAAAGATTCATTTGAAGTATTTTTAAACCCCCCTTAGCAATTATAGATAAGGGGTGTGAATGCAATAATCATATGAAATGTTTTTGTAATTTATAGTAGCTATTTTATAATTAATGATCTAATTGGATTTAAAAACCAATAAGAAATGATCCCTGAATCCTTGGCTTATTATCATTTAGATTCTTTAAGGATACAATAAACTATTGCAGTTTTCTCCTGTTCTTGACAGTGATGTTAATAAATGAATGTAGACTGATTAGATTAGAGTACATTAATTATTCTTCAGTTGACCTCTTATTTAGCAGGTACTTGCTGACACGCTGCTCCCAGGCAAGGTGCTGTACCTTTCTCCTCTCGGCACTTTGGGCCCAGAAAGAAAAAAGCAAAACCTACTGTATGAATTTCCTTGAAGATGAAAATTGAAAAGGGTTACCAGCAGTCTGAGGGGGAGATTTCTCTAAGGTTCAGGTGAGGAAAGGGATAGCTTTGAAAAGATAGCATTTATAACAGTGAGAGGAGGCAGTCACGGGCAGTGCGGAAGGAACATGGAACATGGGAATGGGCTGGGGAGTGACGTGGAGTAATGTGGTGGCCAAGGAGCTTCTCCCTAAGAATCACCAGAGGTTCTGAGCAGAGGACTGACCTTACTAAGGGTGAACTTGATGATGAGTGATCAGGCTGCACTGTGATAAATGGAATGGAACGGGGAGATGAGGGGGTCACAGAGACCAAGTGGGATATAAACAAAGGGCTAAACTAAAGCAGTGGGGGTGGGTATGCAGAGGCAGAATCAGTGAGACAACTGGTGAAGTCTTACAGGTGTCTGAGAAAGAGAAGAGATGCACCTTTAGACCATAGGTTTTCATGGTGACAGCTGAAAATGGGGAGCAGGACCTTTAACAAGCTTGTCCAACCTCTGCCCTGAGGGCCACATGTTAATTTTGCGAGGATTGTTTTTGCTGTGGTGTTAGATACCACAAAAAGCATGCATGGACCTTTTTTTTTTTTAATTTCTGATCAGCTTTCATGAGTGTTTGTGTATTTAATATGTGGCCCCAAACAATTTTTATTCTTCCCATGTATGGCTGAGGGAAAAAAAAACCATTGGACATCCCTGCTAGAGAGTGTTGAGAGGTGGGGATATTGGAGGTAACAGATGAAGCTATGATTTTAGAAGAAACTGGCAGGGAAAATGTAGAAAGAGGCCTGGGCAGCGGCTGTGGAAAGCCCTCACTGCAGAAATGGCAGAAAGGAGATGGCACCAGCCTGTGTGAGAGAAGACGGCAGGGAGGCTCCAGCCTTCCAGGCACCGCAGTGTGTCAGATGCACACCGGTTATGGTGCAATGAGGTGTTTTGAGAAGTACGTGAAGTTAATTTCCTTTCCTTCATAGGTCGAGACCTATGTCGTATTTTGGTCTGTGTTCTGATGATTCTTGACAGAAGTATGATCCTACTCTTGAGTTGCCATCTTAAAGCTAATTGAATGTGTAACTTTAGAAGGGGTGATTTCTTCTGAGAAAAACCAGTGAACTTCTTTTTTCCTTTCTTTTTTTTTTCTTAGGCAAGCATGAAACAAAATTCATTGAGGAAGAGAAGATAGACTTAGAGAGTAAGAAGGCTACAGAGCAGGGTACGTTTGCCATAGCAATGAATGTGCCTCCATTGCCAGGGCAAGGAGGCAGAAAGGTTTTTTTTTTTTTCCTCAAGAGATAGTTCTTGTTCTGTTTCCCTGGCAGAGTGCAGTGGCACAGTCATAGCTCACTGCAGCCTCAAACTCCTGGGCTCCACTGATCTTCCTGCTTTAGCCTCTTAACAGTGAGGGGTGCAGGCATGCACTATCTGCCCAGCTAATTGAAAATGTTTTTGAGATGGGGTTTTGCTATGTTGCCCAGGCTGGTCTTGGAAGTCCTGGTGTCAAGCAATCCTCCCCACTTGGCTCCCCACAGTGCTGGGATAACAGGCATGAACCACTGTGTCTGGCCAACTTAGGAACATTTATAAAACAATTAACATGTTCTCCTTTTCATAAGTTAGAAGAACAGGTAAGATAAAATAGGTAGTAATTTTATTATAGTTACCAAAAAATGACCATGGTGGGCATGACAGTCCAAAGACAGCAGGTGAAAAAAAAGTGAAACATCTTTACTTTGTGACCCAGAAAGTCCTTCTCAAGAGCATGACTGGAGCCTGCAAGTCATGTGTTTAATAGATATTCATAAACAAATAGAGATTAGCCTTTTCAGTTTATGTCTAAACTGTTAATAAGTTTATGGTGCTGTCCTCTTCTTTTTTCCCTACATATGTAAGGCACGAAAACTATTGGGAGTTGTGTTTTCAGTTATTACTTAGAGTGTTAGACTAAGACGCAGACATCAGTTTAGTTAATGGGGAGAATACTTGACGGCAGGAGACGTGAAGCTATTTACTGCTGTGCTTGTTCTTTCCACCTGTGTCCTGAGAAAATCACTTAACCTCTCTGTGCTCTAATTCTTTAAAAGAGATAGCTGTTAATCCTGGCAAAGGGAGGGAATTTTTTAATGGACTCATTAAAAAAATGATTATTTTTCAGGCCATTATGAAATTATTTCCGATGGAGTTTTTCTTTATGCCTGATGATTTTGGGGTAGTCAAAATCATCGGTTCTAAATTAAATTTAAATTTGGTTTTGAATTAACTGAAGTTAATGTTTCATTTAAATGAACAAACCTTTTCCTGCCAATGTAAAATGCCGATTATCGCCAAGATGAAAACACAGACGCCGATGAGAGCGATCGCTGTGAGTAGAACAATGTTACTTGGTGTCAGGTATAGTTTGGCACTCCAGCTGCAGATAAAGACAGAAAAATCAAAATGATGAGACCAAGAAGCAAAATAGCTTATTAATTAATGAGTCAATTCATTCATTAATCATTCACTCATTTATCCATTCATTTAAGTAAAACAAAAGCAATTAAATTTAGATAGTGCTAAGAATATTGATGAGCTTAGAGGGTTTATATTTTACTCGGAGAACTGAAATGGAATTTTTGATGATATTTCCCTATTTCTAAGTTTGACGTGAGAATTATTATTAATTAAATGTGTCAATCTTAGACATCTTTTTTATTATATCTTGATTTACCTCCTGAATTGGAAACTTTGTACTCTGAGGCTGGCCATGTGAACCTAGAAGCCTTCTATGACTTCTAATTTTTGACTCCTATCCACATATGTAGTATGACCAACAAAAACTTAAATTTTGTCATAAATTTGGGTAAAACTCCTACCATTTCTTACTACAATGACCTTTATTAATATGTTGAGATTCCTCAGAAAATCACCTTTAATCCCTTACTGTGAAAGGCAATATACAGAGTAACGGTCTTGAGCCCAAATAGAATCGGCTTTTCCTTTTACGACAGTTCATATAGTACAGTACTTGCAAACCCCTGGGAGCCAAAGTCTGTGTCCCCAACACTGCAGGTTATTACACAAATACAACTTTTTGTTCTCCCTGGAAATAGATAACAGATATATTTTCACCTTAAAAGTTTAATAAAGGTGAGATTGTTCTGGTATATAGCAAGTAGCTATCGATTTGTATTGGGATAATTAAAATTTATTGATCTATAACTTAGCCTCTGGTCAATCTCAAAATATACTTCAAACTAAAATCAATTGGGTTTTTATTATGTACATAAATTTGAAGATAATTTTTCTTTGGAAAGAACAAGAGAAACATGTAAAATGTTAAGATTATGGAAGAAAGCTACGGCAGAATATTCCAGAAATTCAGAAAAGTAAGTAAACCTCTAAGAACACAATGTTAGCAAGCCGACGTTAGCTATTCTCAGTATCTCACTCAGACTTACAAAAACCCCTAGTGCTTTCATGAGATGTTTTTGGTAGTTCTACTTTTAAAACAGACTTAAATCAGGAACACATAGGCATTTTGGTTAAAAAAAAAAAGTAGGACGAAAAGCAAATCCCCAGTGGGCCACTCAGAACCAGCCTCGTGGACTGGTTTCCTGCGGATCCTTTCAGAGACACTGTGTCTATGAAACACGTGGGCCTGGCGCTCTGTGACCCTGATCAGTGGGCACTCTGCAAAGGCTGCTCTGCGCTTTGTGCTTTTTCTTCCTCTTTATTTGCTTGCCACTCCATCTTAGGAGATTGTTCTATATCCACAGCAATAAAAAAAAACAAAGTCATGCACTCTGTGTGATCCCGGTCCACATTTTCTAGTTTTGCTGCATACTTCATGTATAGAAAACTAACACAAACACACAATACAGGCTTATTTTAAATACCTGAGCTAGGACTACAGTTGTTTGTGGTGATGTTTTCTTCTTCCAAGCATAATGCTGTGATGAAGTTTATTTTCCTAGGCAGTTTGGTTGTAAGGCCCATAAATTTATCAACACACCCCTGGTGTATTTTATGGTAAAGTGGCTCACTGGGGGGTGGGGGCATCAGGGATGCCCGATTTAAGGTACTTGCCAATTTTCATGGAGTAAATACTCCCACCATCACTAACGTTAATGTGACTTCACTAAATACAGATGGAAAGAGATGTACAGAGCCGGACTGTGATGTGGCACCATAAACTGGTTCTAACACAACACTGAATACATCCCATCTAAAGACTTAGTAAGAATAATAAAGCCTGTTTTGAGAAGAAATTTACCAGCAGGGGACCCTGCTGGTTGCATACTCACAGAGCACCTTTCTCTGTGGTGGTTTTCCCTCACTGAAACTTAAATGTTAGCAAATACCTTTATCACCTCCTTTAAAAAGAATAGAATCAGTCTTGTAATTCAAAGGAAAACGAACAAAGATAAATCAAAGATTTAGAGTTAAATGCTATATTATGACAAGAACCTGCGTGTGGATAACAATACCCAGTGTCCACTCACTGCATGTGGGGCTGTGTTAAGTGTTTCCGTCCTCATCCTATTAGGTGTTCTCCCATTCTAAAGATGGAGAAGTTGAGACTCAGAGCACAAAAGACTAGCTCCAAATCTTGCAGTTCGTCAGTGTTTCTTTTCTTTCTTTCTTTTTTTTTTTTTTGTAGTTTCTTAGGTGGGGTTGGGTTTGAACCCGCCACCCTCGGCATAGGGGGCCAGCGCCCTACTCCTTGAGCCACAGGTGCCGCCCTAGTCAGTTTTTCTATCCTAGGTCTATTTGGGATATAACTATTTTTCAAAGAATTTATTAAAAAGATCAGTGCTTTATTAAAAAATTTAGTATCCTGAAATTTTGGAACATATAACCAGTAAACTGGAAAGAAGTTTATTTAAGCAGAATATGTATAAAGCCCTAGTTAGTTAACCTGCTGTTTTTCTAATAGGATTGAATTTGTTCTTCATGAAAATTGTCAGGGACCTTTTGTGTAAGTATGTTTAGTCATGTACAGTTTGATATAAGCAAATTAAGTGATGGGCATTCATGGGAATACAGCAAGAAGAAGTGAGTTTTTGAGAGACATAGCTGTATCATTCATTCAGAGTTCATAGTATCTTTACCAAATTCAGTTCAAACAAGGACATTACCTTCGAGGGACATCGTGAGGGTACGGAATGACAATTAGCTGGGAATTTGGAATGATTGCAGTCCACTCTTGTTTTCGTACAGACTGGAAGACGAAGTTAAGAACATTTAATATTTATTACATTTAAAAAACACAATTATTCCAAGTAAATAAGGACAAATCTCAAGTACTTTGAGAAATTGAAATCCTAGGTATAGATTAAGCTATGTTTACATATATTAAGCCAAAAATAGGCCTCTTGAATTGTCTGTTGGAAAAATGTTCTGATCTTTTCAGGGAAGGATTATATTTGTGTTATGAATTCATCTAGTCAACAAATATTTATTGGGCATCAATGTAGTAAGCACTGTTCAAAGTGCTGTATGTAAATGCTGCTCTGAGCTGAAATTCAAGTTAAGGGGAGACTGACAATAAATAAAGTACACTGTTGATATTTTATACATTTGTGTAACAAGTAAAATACCATTTTACTTACACATGTTAATTGGTAAAAATGTTAAGAAGAAAAAGCAAGAAAGAGGAATAGTAAGGTTTATGGAAAAGGAGATGGAAAGAAGTCATCTGATTATCTTCAAATCCTGATGTGCTGTGTGTAACGTAAACTGAGGTAGACCTCTACCAATCAATTTTTCTTTATTCTTCAAAGGGAGTAAAATATATTTGAATTATTTGAATTCAAATTCAGGGATCCAAATTATTGACTTTAAATATTTAAGTATATTGAGACACAATAGATCAATTGTAAAATAACTAAATTTTTACTCACTGTCTCTCCAGATGGGCGTGGAATACCAACGTAGAGGTGGTCAAGGAAGTTTGCACTTCGACCTAAGCCAAGTACGCTGTATGGCAGCTGGAGAGCTAAATGTGCAGACTGGCTGAGCTGGCCGGCTATAGTTATTAAAAACAAAAACAAGTAACTTTGGAATACTGTTCAAAATATCTTTGGAACACCTTTAATATTAAAATGATAAAATGTGAAAAATTTAGGTACTGGAATTCATTCTTTAAGTATAAAAATGTACAATGAAATGTCCAGTTCATAGATATTAATGATTCACTTTTTAAAGAAAACAGCTTTATTGAGATATAATTCACATCCCATAAACACTGCCTAGTTAAGTAGTTTTGAATATTTCAAAGGACTGTTCCACTGTCCCTGCAGTCTAATCTCAGAACATTTTCATGGCTTGAGCAGGTGCTCTTTCTCTAGTCCCCACGTGATCACTGGTCTGCATTGTGTCCCGTTCTGAAGATTTCATGTGAGCGCAGCCCTGCAGTGTGTGGCCCTGGGGGTTGGCTGCTTCTGCCTGGTGTGGTTTTCAGTCTCATGTCTCAAGACTTTGTTACTGAACCTGCCAGATGACATCCAGTTGTGCATGTCTGACGTCCACTAGATCTCACAGTGAACACCGTGCTGCCTTGACATCCACGCACAAGGTCTGTGTGTGCACTCACGCGTCCCATCTCTAGATTAACATCTTTAGAACTATCAAACTGCTTCCAAAGTGCCTGCACCATTTTTTAAGGTCAGTCATAGGCTCCTTTTTCATTCTGAATTTTAGTAATTTGAGTCTTTGTTTTTTCTTGGTTAACCTAACTAAAGATTTGTCAGTTTTGTTAATATTTAAAAATCCATCTTTTGGTTTAATTGGTTTTCTGTGTGTTTCTCTATTCCCTATTCCTCTCCTTGTTTCCTGTTTTCTGCTTGTTTTGGGTTTAGTTTTGTTTTTCTTTTTCTAGTTTCTTAAAGTGGAAGATTAGGCTATGGATTTCAGGTTCTCAAATTTTAACGCAGGCATTTCTGGCAATAAACTCCCCTGAGAAATGCTTTAGATGCATTCCATACATTTTGGTGTGTTGTGTTTTTGTTTATATTCACCTCAAAGTGTTTTATAATTTTCCTTGTGAATTTCTAAATTTTCTTTCTCGCATTGATTTTTTTTAAAGGGCCTTGTCCCAATGTGGCCTTAGCTTCCTTGGAAAGACCGAGCGTTTTGGCAGCAGCTGAGGAAGCGCTGTGCCAGTGAAACGTACTGGGTATGACTTCAGTCCTTCCTGATTTACTGGGGTTTGTTTCATGTTCTGCCTTTGCTGGATGGAGTGTCCCTGTGTGTCTGTCAGGGTGGGTTCTTTCACAGTGCTGCTCCAATCTCCTCTTTCCTCACTGATCTTCTGCCTAGTTGTTTTATACACTATGGAAAGAGGGGCATTGAAGTATCTGATCATTTATTGTTGAATTATCTATTTTTCCCTTCAATTATTCATGTATTTTGGGACTCTGTTGTAAGGTGCATATACTTAGTTATATTTTCTTATGGGTTGAAATTTTTATTATCTTTATGAAATGTCCTTCTTTATCTCTACTAATTCTTTTTTTTTTTTTGAGACAGGTTCACTCTGTTGCCTGGGCTAGTGGCATCATTATAGCTAGCTCACAGCAACCTCAAACTCCTGGGCTCAAGTGATCTTCGTGCCTCAGCCTCCTGAGTCCTTGGGACTGCAGGTGCCACACTGTGCTGGGATCACGGTCAGGAGCCACCACTCATCACTACTTGTATTTTATCTCACGGTTTAGTCAGCAGCACCTCATTGGATCATGTTTTTCTTTATCTGCCAGTGTCTGTCTTTTGATAGGAGTATTTTATTCCATCTATATTTAATGTAATTACTGAAAAAAGTAGTAGTTGTGTTATTTTTCATATGTCTTTTAAATTATACCATTTTAATTTCCTTGTCCTTTTACTATATATTTCTTTGAGTTATTGTCTTAGTGGTTATCCTCAGGATTGCAGTTATCATCTTAACGTCAAAGAATCTAGTTGAGAAGCAGATACTCATATTTTGAACATATTTTCTAATACAGAACTCTAGGAATGACCAGAGAAGTGAAGGGAAGCACAAAAAGTATATAAGGCGAGGGTTCAAGACAGATTGCCTGACTGGGGACTAGATAAAATCCTGGGAAAGTGCTGGACATGGGGGAAACAGTAAAAAGTCTGTAGGGCTCTGCACTCTGCAGTGGGCCTTTATGATCTTGGCTACATGAGAACCCCTAAACTCATGTGAGGCTTGGGCCTAAGATAGGGAGTTGCCTACACCCTGCCTAGAGAGAGATGTTGCTCTATACATGGAATCCCACAGGATCCACGGCTCGGACAGCTTCCGCTGGATGCCAGGGAGCTGCTGCCACCGTCCTGCTCCATGGAGGGAGGGGGACTGGGTGCTCCCATGCAGCCCTGGGCAGGCACCCCCATGCTGCTGCTGTTGAGACTGAGATGCGGCTGGTTGCCTGGGAGGGGCCCTGTCCCCTCTGGTTGCAGGTCCTGGATACCATTGTGAGAGGTCAAGGATGGGCTCCACCCCAGCCTCAGGCTGAATTCAGACTGATTCTGCTGTAGCCATCCTGCAGCCGAGGAGGGACAGGGGAGCCCACATTGTCCACACACACCCAGGATAGTGCCCACCACCCTGCTACAGCTGCAAGACCGAGACTCAAGTGCCCACACTCCACAGCTTCTTGCCATGTTGCTTGCCTGAGAGGGGCCACACCAGTCTGGGTGCAGGTCCATAGCTGGAGCCCTTCTGAGAGTTTAATGCTGGGTTATACCCCACCCTCAGGCTGAGTTCACAGCATCATGGCTGCAGATGCCACCACCGAAGAAGAAAAAGGGGAGCTCAGGTCTTCATAAACACACTTAGGAGAATACCCACTACTCAGCTACAGGGTGAAGATATGGGTGGTCCAAACTCCTCACTGCTTTGTGCCCACACTGCTTGCCTGAGAAGGGCTCTGGTTATCTTTGGTAATGGGCTGAAAGGTGGCCCCATCTTAGAGTTTCACATTGGCCTGTGTGCTGCCTTCAGGCTAATGCTACTGTAGCTACAGCCCCCGAGGTGGGAAGAGGAAACTGGGCATGCCTCTGCAATCCTGGGACAATTCCCACCACCCTGCTGCGGGCTCCTGTGACACCAAGACCTGGTTACCCCATTTGTTGCAGCTTCCTGCCCATGCTGAGAGGGGCCTGCTCGCTTTGATTGTGGGCCCACAGCTGGCAACAATTTCCAGAGTTTTAACTAGGACTGTTCCCTGCCCTTGGACCAGTTGTGGGCTAATGTTGCTCTAACTGCCTCCAAGTCCTGGAGAGAGAAGGGAAGAATTGTCCCACCCACTCCTAAGACAATTCCCAGTGTCCTCTTACAGACAGCTATAGGACAAGGGCCAGCCTACCCAACCTATCACAGCTACCAGCAACACCAGCACAGACTGTTCGGGTCCCAGTGAATTGGTTGATCACCACGATTATCACCCATATCACATCAACTTTCTGCAGGCCTGAGAGCCTACCCACATACTTGGCCCACTGTTCCTACCTACCATACAGCTCAGAACAAGCCACCTGGAGACCCAAGAATCAGCCCTCCAAGACTCATTAACACTGGTGCAAACATAAGCTACTCTGGGCCCACAAACAGGCACACTCAGCTCACTGCTGCCACCACAAGGGTCCCAAAACTGGCTCACCTGGCATCCAAGTTCCTGGCAAAACCACCACAGCTTCAACTAATAGCCGTACCCTCATCCACTGAGGAAATTGTGTACTGCTCAAATCACACAAAGATCACACTGCCACAGGTATCCCAACCCAAAGCCAAAATTCCCTACTCCATCAACAAAATACACTGTATGTATCTTCAGGAAAAATTCTTCCCCATGAAAGCAATTCAAAAAACTGAAAGAGGTAATGGGTATATCAAATATATAGAAATCAATAGAAGGACACAGGAAGCATGAAAAAGCATTGTGAGCTCACTGCAGGATCACAATAATTGTGCCACGGTAGATCTCAAGCAAAAAGATTCCTCAACATTCTTAATAAAAAAATTACAAATATTGATTATATAGAAGGTCAACGAGATACAAGAGAAACCTGAAATAAATACAAAGAAATATTATATCAATTCAGGATATGAATGAGGAACCAAGGTGATACATTAAAAAAAATAAAAACAAAGATTCTGGAGTTGAAAAATTCATTGAAGCAAATATAAAATACTTTCAAAAGCTTCAATAACATGTGAGGCCAAGCAGAAGAAAGAATCTCAGAACATGAAGACAGGTCTTTTGAAACAATCCAGTCAGACATAAATAAGGAAAAAAGATAAGGAATGAACAAAGGCTTTGGGACATCTGTGACTACATAAGGCACTCCAACTTACAAAGTGTCAATATTCCCAAAGGAAAAATTGAAAGCATCTCCTATAAGAAATGGAATAAGACAAGGATGCTCATTTCTGCCACTTCTGTTCAACACAGTACTGCAAGTCCCAGCCAGAGCGGCCATGCACCAGAAAAAAAGGCATGCGGACTAGAAAAAAGGAAGTCAAATTATCCTAGCTTACTGATGACATGACCTTTTATCTAGAAAGGCCTGAGGATGGCATCAAAAAACTCTTTGATTTAACAAATGAATTTAGTAAAGTTTTAGGATACTTAATCAATATACAGAAATCAATAGCATTTCTAAATACCAGTAACAGTTTAGCTGAGGATGAAATCAAGAAGGCAATCCCATGTACAATAGTTACAAAAAAAATACTAGTAGGAATAAATTTAACCAAGGAGTTAAAATATCTCCATAAGGAAAACTAAAATATTGATGAAGGAAACCATAAATGATATAAACTAATAGAAGAACATCTCTGATCATTAATTAGAAGAATTAATATTGTTAAAACAAGCATATTGCCCAAAGCAAAATGATGGGGGTCACTGCAATTCTTATCGAAAGGCCAATGTCATTTTTCATAGAATCATAAAAAACAATTTTAATATTTTATATGAAGCCAATAGAAAAAAGCCTCAATAGTCAAAGTAATTTTGAGCCAAAAGAACAAAGCTGGAGGCCTCACATTGTGTGACCTCGGGTTATAGTACAAGGTGATTGTAGGGAAAACAACCTGTTAGTTACTCAGAGGTTCACAGATCACCGGATAGGAAACCTAGAAATAAGACCACATACTTACAGCCAGCTGATGCTTGATAGTGTCAACAAGAACACACATGGGAGAAAGGTCACCCTTTTCAATAAATGGTTCTGGGAAAACTAGATTGCCATATGCAGAAGAATGAAAAAATCAACTCAAGATGGATTAAAGATTTGAATCCATCTAGACCTGAATCTATAAAAATACTGGAAGAAAACCTAGGGAAAATTCTTCTGGACATGAGTGTAGGCAAAAATTTCTTGACTAATACCTTGAAAGCATAGGCAAAAGCCTCCAAATATAAACAAATAGAACTTAAACTAAAAAGCTACTTCACAGCAAAAGAAACAATCAACAGGGTGAACAGAACAGATAACTTGTGGAATGGGAGAAAATATTTGCAAACTGACGGGATAATATCCAGAATTTACCAGAACTCAAAATAACTCAGCAACAACAACAACCTTCTACCCTCAGTAATCCCATTAAAAAGTGGGCAATGCTCCAGACATGGTAGTTCACTACTGTAATCTACTTTGGGAGGCTGAGACAGGATCACTTGGGACCTGGAGTTTGAAATCACCTGAGCAAGACTGTGACCTCATCTCTCCTGAAAATAGAAAAATTAACTGGGCTTGGTGGTTTGCTCCTTATAGTCCCAGCTACTCAGGAGGCTGAGGCAGGAGGATTGCTAGAACAAAGGAGTTTAAGGTTGCTGTGAGCTTATCATGACACAACTGTACTCTAGCTTGGGCAACAGTGAGACTCTGTGTCAGAAATAATAAAATAAAAAGTGGTGTAAGGACACAGAAATTTTTCAAAGGAAGACAAATAGCCAACAAACATGGGGAAAATGTTCAATATCACTAATCAGCAGAGAGATGCAAATTAAAACCACAGTGAGCTGTTATCTCACTCCGATCATAATGGCTATTCAAAAGATAAAAAATAACAGATGTTGGTGTGGATGCAGAGAAAAGGGAACTCTATGCACTATTGGTGGGAATGTGTCATAGTACAACCTCTATAAACAAGAGGGAGCAGTGACCAGCAAACCCATTACTGGGTATTGTCCACAAGGAAAGAAATCAATATATGAAAAGACACCAATATGTGTATGTTGTAGTGTGATTCACTTTGGTAAAGACGTGGAATCTAAGTGTCCATCAGCAGCGGGCTGGAGAAACAAAATGTACACAATGGAATACTACTCAGCTACAAAAAGAATGAAATCATGCCTATTACAGCAAAATGAAGGTCACTATTTTAATTGATACAACCCAGAAAGACAGAAACTGCATTTTCCCACTTATAAATGGGAGCTAAACAATGGTACATGTGGCAACAGAGTGTGGAATGATGGATGGTGGAGAGTTGTGTGGTGTGTGCTGTCACTGCTCCAGAGCGGGGTGCACTGAGGGTGCCCGCTTCACTATGGTGTAACACAGCAGGGCGTCAGAAGTTCCCTGCTACCTTATGAATATATGCAAATAAATTTAAAAATCTAGTTCACATTAATACCAACTTAATTCAAGCTAAATAGAAAAGCTTTGTTCCAATACAGCACAGTCCCCTCGTCTCTCCCCTGTGTCATCGTCATACAGATCACCTCCCTCAGTTTAGACCAAAGGGTTTCCTTCTGGCTTGGGGGCAGGTCTGCTAGCTTGGATTCTGTGTTTTTTATATGGGAATGTCGAAGAGTGTATAATTCTGAAGGAGTCTACAATCTTTGTATTTTGCCAGCTTAACTATGATGTGTCAGAGTATGGATTTGTTTGAATTTAGCCTCGAGTTCCCTGAGCTTCAAAATATACATTTTACTATTTAAATTTTTCACATTTTTAAAAAACAGGGTCCTGCTCTGTTGTGCAGGCTGGAGAGCAATGGTGTGTTCACAGCTAACTATAACCTTGAACTCCTGGCTTCAAGCAATCCTCCTGCCTCAGCCTCTGGAGTAGCTGGGACCACAGGTACACACCACTGCAGCTGGCTAATTTTTTTCTTTTTTGTGGAGATAGGGATGCAAGCTGTTTTTGAACTCTTGGCCTCAAACAAGAAACCTTCCAAAGTGATGGAATTACCAGTATGAGCCGCTGGGTCTAGCCTGTTTTTATCTTAGGCATCTTGTTCTGTCTGGCTTCCTAGGTGGCATACCTGGGTTAGTATTACCTAGTGATCAATGATCAGTTATAAGATTTCCCTAAATATCTTGCCAGTATGTCTTCCAACCTCTATAAGGGGGCTGTGTGTGAAGCATGTCTCAAAGTTCAGACAGTTCACGGGACAGACTGTTTGCATTTCCGGCTTAAGCAAGACCCGAAGTCAGAAGGAAGCTGAGTAAATATATTTAAATGAGGTGTTTTCCTTTCTGGGCATTTGCACAACCCTCTAGAATCCCCGCATGTGTCTCCCAGGGCGTGGCTGGGGCTCCTCTCCCCCGTCTTTAGTCACAGAATCACTGCTATTCGCAGTGCCCCGAAAAGCTGAACTCTGAGTGGATCAAACCCAACAGTCCGCACCCTGGCAGTGGAGATTTTCCAGGGAGTTGCTAGTTAAGACGGAACATGGACAGTGCTAGGGATGGAAATTTTAATGGAGCTTCCAGGAGGATAGTATTGTCCAAGGGCTGAGAAACTACTGGCTTTCATGGTGCTGGACCAGTCAGTGGAGAAGGGAAGCAGGATGGGAGCAGCTCCCATTTGATCCCAAGTTACACACCAAAGACGGCTGTGTTCCCAAGGGTCAGCAGTTCCCCTTGGACAGACAGCATTCAGTTTATTCTGTAGTTTTGGTTAATTTCCAGAATTCTGAAATGGCTGAAATTAGTTGGCTGGGCACCATTTTTGTTGTTTTGTTGCGTGGAGGAAGAGCAGACTCATTATTGGAATGGCAATGTGAGGACCTGGTCATTCTGTCCCAACTGTGTTTAACTTTTATAGAGTATATGATGGCTATCTGCAAAGTATCCAGCCATGGCTGTCTAGTTTTCATATCATAGGGCTGGATACTTTCTGGACAGCCCTCGTATACATTTGCTAGGTATTTTTCTACATGCTTAAACTAAACACTTAACTGACAATGTTAATTAACATATACATTTTGTAATATACTTTGGAACATCATTGATGTTAACCAGAAATATGAAATAACTGGAAAGTGATGCATATACCAGATTGTTTATATCATTAATAAGCTGAAAGTAGTACGATAGAAAACTATGGCCTGGTACGATGGAAAGGAACGTGAGTGTGGGGACAGCAGTGGCGGCACAATGGGTTCTCCTTAAGAAAAAAGATGAATGTCTCACAAGGTAGATACTCAATACATGTTAGCTTTATAAACATAAAGTTCATTATTACAGTTGAATTAAAAATGAAACTATCCTGATTTCATGACACTACTACAGAAGAGTAACTCAGGCATCTAACTAGGCTCATAAACTACTTTCCCATGAAAAGGAGGAAAGCAAATCTTATGAAAATAAGCAAATTCAGAACTTTTATCAGCAGTACTGTATAAATCAGAACGTGAAAACATAAATTTCAAATAAAATTGCTTATGCGCTAAGAAAACTCGAAACTGTTAAAGACACTAATCAATGGAAACTTCACATCTTTTATGTTTACCTGGATGGATCTGGAATATATTCTTCTTAGTAAAGTATCTCAAGAATGGAAAAAAAGGTACTCAATACTACTAAGAAATCAATATATAACCACCTACACACTTATATGAATGGCAAAACATAACTATAGGTCAGAAATTAGAAGGGAAGAAGAGAGAGAGGGGAGGGGAGGAGGAATATGAGAGGAGGGAGGATATTTGGGGCACCTCACCTAATGTGCATGATGCAATGGTACATTCCAAAACTATTAAGAAATGAGTATAATTGTGATGAATGTGTTACTTAGTTCAATGCAAACATTTCATACTGTATATCAAAGCAGTACCCTGAACCTCATAAATGCATTAATGTACAAAGTTATGATTTAATAAAAAAATAATAAATAGAGACTAATCAAAGAAAAATTATTCAAGATCTTAAAATGAAGAGAATTATTAAATATTTTTCAGTCATGTACACTTCCCACTGGATTATGTACATCCACAAATAAATACATTTTAGCATAGTTTTATTTTCACTTCGTATTTTTCATGAGTATTTTCTCATCATTAAAATTCTTGAAAAATAGGTAGAAGAGGAAAATTATTGAAATACTGACATCCCACTAACAGAAAACCAAAGGAAACCATAGTGCAAAGCCACACATTATTATCATTTTAGAAAAATATTTTAAAGATACTCATATCTATAGACATCACAAAAACATAATTTTCCTGGCCATGTAATAGCCTCATATCATTTAAAAATTCCCTACTGTTGGAGAGTACTGAGTTTTCCTAATCTTTCACTTTTATAAAGAATGTTTTATTGAACATCTCTGCGTATCAATATTGTTTGCACCCAGATTAGCTACTTATGTCCCCAGTAGTAGAATACTATAATCAAGAAGTAGGAAGTTAAAAAAAATTACAAAAAGTAGGAAGTTAAAACCTTATTCTTAAATACATAAAACCTTTTTTCTAAAAAGAAGTTGTGTTTCCATTAGCTGAAAGCACTCATTTCAATCCTTTCTTACTTTTAATCATGTTGAAGTATAAACTTAGTGGCCTTCAGTGTGTTCACAATGTCAGGCAACCACCATCTCTCTCTAGTTTCCAAACTCATCACCCCAGAAGACACCCAGATCCGTTAAGCAACCTCTCCCCATCTCCCTTTTGCCCATAACCTCCAATCTGCTTCTATTCTCCATGGATTTGTCTGTTCTAGATGCACCATTTAAAAGGAATCAGACATGGGACCCCTGCCTCTGGCTGCTTCTACTCAGCATACCGCTTTGAAGGGTTACATAAATTGTAGCAAGTATCAGCACTTCATTTTTATGGTTCAGTAACATTCCATTATACCTATATACTCTGATTTATTTATCCATTAAGTCAGTGCTGGATATTATAAGTAATGCTATCAATGTGGATATACAAACAATTATCTCTGAGACCTTCCTTTTGATTCTTTTGAGATCTGGCACTCAAGTGGGACTGTCAGGTCAATTTTTTTTGGAATTTCCATACTGGGGTTCACAGCAGCCATCCTGTTTTATATCCCACCAGCAATGTCTGAAGGTCCCTAGCCATCACGGCCTTGGGGACAGACACTTGTTACTTTGTCTTTTTAGTTAACCTCATCCTGGTGGCTGTGCAGTAGTAACTCACTGTGGTTTTGATTTGCATTTCCTTCATGACCAATTGTGTGGGACATCTTTTTTGTGCTTGTTGGCTATTTGTAGATCTTTTTTTGAGAAATGTCTAGTTGTTTGTCCATTTTTAAATTGTGGTTTGTTGTTGAGTTGTAGAAGTTCTTTGTGTGTTCCAGATGTTAGCATCCTATGACAGGAAGATTTGCAAACAATTTCTCCTGTTCTTGTGGGGTTTCCTTTCCATTTTCTTGAAAATGTTCTTCAATGCACAAAAGTTTTACATTTTTACAAAATTTAGTAAAGTTTTTACAAAACTAATGGTTTTGGTGTCAAGTGTAAGAGTCCATTACCGAATCTGAGGAAATGCAGATTTACTGCCATATTTTCTTATAAGAATTTTGTAATTTTAACTCTTGCATTTAGATTATTGATTTGTTTTATTTTTTAAGGTGGAGTCTAACTTCATTCTTCTGCTTGTTGATATACAGAGGTCCCTCATGGTGTGTTGGAGAGACCAGTGTTTCCCCTGCCAGTGCTGCACTGTAGCTTCGTAGTAAGTTTTGAACTTGGAAAGAGTAAGTCCTCTTAACTGTGCTTTTGTTTTTCAATATACTTTTGGCTTTTTGAGCCCCTTATAGTTCTGTAATAAAGATTGGCTTTTCCATTTGCATAAAAATGACCACTGACGGCTCCGTGCCTGTAGCTCAGTGAGTAGGGCGACGGCCACATACACCAAAAGCTGGTGGGTTTGAGTCCGGCCCAGACCTCCTGAACAACGACAGCTGCAACCAAAAAATAGCTGGGTGTTATGGCGGGTGCCTATAGTCTCAGCTAGTTGGAGGTTGAGTTAAGAGAATCGCTCGAGCCCAAGAGTTTGAGGTTGCTGTGAGTTTTACTCAAAACAAACAAACAAAAAAACCTGACCACTGAAAATTGATAGGGATTGCCTAGAGTCTGCGGATCACTTGGGGAATGCTGTCATCTGAATTGCTGGCATCTGAAGTCGAACATCTTAAGTGTTCTAGTCCATACACATGAGATGTCTTTCCATTTATTTGATCTTTAGTTTTTTTCAGCAGTGTTTTTTAGTTTTCAGGGTTAAGTCTTTCAATTCCTTTGTTAATATATTTTATTCTGGATGTTGTAAATAGAACTTTTTTTTTTTAAAAATAATTTCCTTTTTGGACTGTTCATTGCAGTTGTAGGGAACCACAACTGATTTTTGGGTGTTCATCCTGTACCCTGAAACTCTGCTGAATTCATTTATTAGCTCCAGTAGTATTTTTGTTGCTTTGGTGTGGATTATATGAGATTTTCTATAGAATCACGTCATTTCCAAATAAAAAGAGTTTTACATCTTCCTTTCCAATGTGGAAGTCTTTTATTTCTTTTTCTGGCCTAATCACTATGTCTGAGAAGTCAGGTACCACCCTGAGTGTTAGAGGAGTGAGCGAGATTCCCAGTTTTCTTCTTCTTCTTTTTTTTTTTTTGTTCAAAAAAAATATTTATTTATAAAAAATACAATGGGATGTTTATGCTGAGAAATGCAACAATAAGTACACTTGAAGAGAACAGAGCACTCTACACGATACATTGGCACAAACAGGAGGAGCGGACACGCCACCCAGACCTAAGTGTCCGCAGGCCCTTTTTGTATAAGCTCCTTTGGAAGCACTCTGAGACGACCGTGTCGGCTTAGGTGAGAGAATGAGGACGCGGATGATCACAAATGCACACGGATCATGACTTTATTTAAAAATTAGCAAACAATACTGTAGAAACATTCATATGGTAAATTTCTAAAAAGGCTGCATCTTCTATTTAGTTGGCAAAGACCCCATTTAGCAACAAGCATGGGTTTATTTAGTCTTCCATGTAGAAACCAGATAAACTGTAAA